>APFE030330297.1:240514-256602 GCA_000404065.3 Pinus taeda
GACCCAAAAAACTGCTAAAAATAGTAAGTTGTGCTACAATTAAGGAAACTGAAAATGCTGAGAAAGACAATGGTGGGGGTCCAGGTGGACTTGGCAGGCGGCCACCAAGATCCACTTGGATCAATTCCCTAGCTAATCCAACGTAGTTCATGAAGAAATTTTGGACACTGTTCATGAAGACATTCAACACAGTCAGAAAGATCTTCACATGGAGGAGAGAAGCCGCAGTCAAGAAGATCCGAATTTCGATGAGTCAGATCTAGGGTTCAACTGCAACCGAATTCATGCTAGTCTACTCTCAGGATAGCTATGATCTGAAGATGATATCCTCAGATGGATAGAGCAAAGTGAAGTCTCTGTCTCATTCTGGGCATACCTCTCGGATGGATGAAGCAACAGAAACTTCGGTGGAAGAGCTGCAATCAAACGCAGTCATACGTTTTGGGCTATCGGAATACCTGAAGGAGATTTGATGAAGCCACAGTGGAAGAGCTGCAGTCAAACACAACATTTTCAATGAATCTTTATACGCAACAATGAAGACTCATTTATACGCTGGTCATTGAGACACTAATACGCAGTTCCCAGAAACACTTATGCATAGATCATGGAGACACATTTATATGCTGTTCATGGTTACATTCATATGTTGGTTATACGCTATTCATGGTGACATTTATACAGTCAATGTGATGCCCTAATTATACATAGGGCAGAGATCCTTACATGCAGTTAGACTCTATACAGATGCAGCGTAATCTATGTATTGGGTTAATATATGAAGCCATAGTTAATGCACGTAGCCACAGTCGTGGTGATAAAGCCACAGTAAGGGTAACAAATACCGCAGTCATGGTAATGTAGTCACAGTCAAGAGGATGAAGTAGCAGTCAAGGTAACGGAGTTGTAGCCAAGGTTGTTGGAGCCACAGTCCAGGCATTGAGCCATAGTCATAAAGAAAATGAATTCGTATTTTTTATGTGGGATAGATCTAGGGTTCGGCTGCATTCTCAAATAGGTATAAAGAGCAGCAGAACCTAGATCAACCTCCTCTCGACATCCCTGTGATAAAGATGATTCCCTCAGATGGATAAAATATATAAGTCAGTGTGTGATCTACTGTTGTCCTCACTATGACATACCTATAGCAGCAATGAACAGCTGTGATAGAACTATTCATTGGTGGCATACCTCCTTGATAGCATATCTGTAGCAACCCTATCACAATGAACAACAAAGTATGAACAATCTCAGATCATGATGATGAAAGATGCAGCATCATGGGCATGTTAGTAAAGGGCAGCTCGATGATGAATGAGACAACATGATGCAACATGATGGTGCTACATGGTAAGGTGCAGCAAATGGACAAGATGCAACACTAAGATAGGTGAAGGAGTCACCTTAGAGAATCATTTGAAGCAATACGTCTTCAATTGATCTCATACGATATCAAAAGTCAAGTATGGACTTCTATTGTAAATGTACTATCTCTCTCACTTTCTCTGCTGAACTATGAAGAACATAAAAGAAGAATTGATCAAGGGTTTCCTCGCATTGTGGGGTTTGTCCCTAGCTAGTTCCACATTGCGTGTCCTCTTGTCTTCGCTTGTCTTCTATGATTTATATTTATGCTCTATCTGCAGCTTACTTTAATGCCGATGTGATTGCTAATTTGGAAAATATATTGAGCTAACTATGAAAATTGAAATAAATTGCTCTAGCATAGAACATACCTAAACTTAACATGGTATCAAAGTTGAGGTGAAGACAATGGCCGAGCAAGAGTGAAAGAGAAATCACCAAAGATAGTTGGGACAGGACAAAAATATCAATGGGTTCCTCATCCGTCTTCTAATTCACCAAGGGTGAAGTCAAAGAAGAGAATATTATCAGAATGACGCAACAAAAGTTTCTGATGGTCTACCTAAAGATCACTTCATTGGGAAGTTCAGATCTAAGGGTGGAAGGAAAGGTGGATGCCTTGGTTGCAATAAGTTTGGCCATTATGTTAAGGAGTGTCCGAATGGCAGAGACACGTCTCTTGATGAAGATAATAATCATTCCAGTGACATCTTCAATGATTAGAGGAATGATAAGTAATGCAGGTCATCAAGGACACGACCGACTGTTCAAAGAAAGCAAGGAACCCCAGGTATGAAGAATCAAATGTTGTTTCTGATAAGATAAAGAAGAGTTATCTTATATTGGCCCTCACCTTCAGATTCTTTGGGAATATGGCTTATTGATTGTAGTGCTTCAAGGCACTTCATCGGATAGATGGGTACACTCTCTAATTTGGTAGAGATGGAAACAATCATGGGATTATAATTGGAGCTGATCCCACCTATCCTGGAAAGGATGTTGGGAATGTTATCCCTCAACTGGATGGGGGTAACTCAATTCATTTACATAACCTCTTTTATGTACCTGATCGTAAGAAGAACCTGGTGTCCATTTTAGTAATGGAAGTCTAAGGTTACGAGGTGGCACTCATCGATGAAAAATAGGTCCATAGGCTTGGAACAACCCGAGGAGTTTGAGATTGATGATCAGGAATTTCACGTATGCAATGGAAGAAAGCCCTCTATGGCTTGAAGCAAAACACCCCGGGCATAGTATGAGAGGATTCATAGCTGGTAGATGAAGTTGAGATTCACTAGGAGTGAAACCGATCTAAACCATTACCCGAAGGTTGTGGATGGTAGACCTCTCATACCGACACCTATGTCTAACATGTGCAGACCCTCTCATTTGTAGAAGACAGAGGGAGTTGGATTCCGAATGTGGAAAGATAAACTACAAGCCAGTGACTACCTCGAGGATCTTAACTTTCAGAAGTTATATGGTAGCGATGTTGGACCAAATTTGGGAAATGCCCCTGAGTTTCATAAACTCATTTGCATTGATGTTCTTGGTGAACCTCTGTACAGACATATGTTTTGTAGTTAGCATGATGAGCTCATATTTGGTTGAGCTTCATTGGATTGGTGCCTAGAATCTTTTGAGATATCATCGGGGGACAATCTCTCATGGATTGAGATACACTGCCGAAAATATGAAAATGCATGATTATTTGAATGCTGACTGGGTAGGTAGTGTGGAGGATCATTAGAGTACTTCTTAGTGTTGGTTCTCTTTGGATTCTGCTTCGATATCATGATGAGGAGGAAGTAGAAGTCAGTTTCTATAAGCACCGCCGAGATCGAATACATAGCTCTGAGTATGATCTCGTGTGAAGCTGCATGGTTGTAGAAGCTCTTAAGTGAGTTGATTGTACACATGATGAATACCACTGTGATACTCTGTGACAACCAGAGGTGGGATTCGATTATAGAGGAGTCCCGTAATCAATGATTTCTCCAACAAATAGACATCAGACACTACCTTATCTGGGATATGGTGAGTCAATGAGCAAGGAGGCTCCATCACATATAGACTGATGTATAGGTCACCATCATTTTTCAAAGCCTGGAGGAAAGGTCAAATTTGTGATCTTCCTGAATGACTTGGAGTCATCAAGAGACCCTTGTAATAGGGTCCTGCATGTTGCATACATTGAGCTCTGGCAGGTCTGAGGGCTTGGGATTCTTACTGGAGAAACATACGACCACAGGGTGACTCAGCCTCCCCTGGTGGCGCGTGCTGAACAAGATGATTCGTTCTTCATGGAATCTATGGAAAAGGATGATTAGTTCTCCTGTGGGCCTGGATGATGTGTTCTCCATGGAAATTGTGGATAGGATGATTCACTCTCCTGTGGACAGGATGATTTTCTCTCCCATGGAAAAGATGATTCACTCTCTTATGGACAAGATGATTCGCTCTCTTGTGGGACATGATGATTCACTCTCTTGTGGATAGGATGATTCGCTTTCCTATGGACAAGATGGTTCACTCTCTTGTGGGATAGGATGACTCACTCTCCTGTGGACATGATGATTAGTTCTCCTGTTGAGGCATCCTACCCATGCAGTCCGGGACTCATGGGAAGTACCTCTCATCTGATCAATGAGCAGGGAAATGAGGGTAGGGACCATAGTAGTACCGATGGATGCATCACTGTATCTACCATACTCCCTATGCGAGGATGACCTTCATTGATTTGGGATCGATGATACTGGTCTGGGACTAGTTGTAGGAGTTGTACCCACTATGACACTAACTTCGGGTCAGTTGAGGACTGGTCTGGGACTAGTGGTACATACTCTAAGATTGACTTTGAGTTAGTAGAGGGCTGGTCTGGGACTAGTAGTAGGAGTAATACCCACTATGACGTTGACTTTGGGTTGGTTGACACTGGTCTGGGACTAGTGGTATGCACTCTGAGACTGACTTCAGGTCAGTGGAGAATGGTATGAGACATTCTCGATCAATTCTTCTTCTTCATGGTTGAGCAGAGCAGAGTAGAGATGAGCAGAGCTAAGCAAAGCAGAGCTGAGCAGAGTAGAGCTAGGCAAAGTAGAGCTGAGCAGAGCTGAACAAAGTAGAGTAGTGTAGGGCATTGATGGTAAAGATAGTATAGTCAGACATATGGATCAGCAGATGGAGTTCTCCCTACCTGAGAGGGAGTGTTAAAATTGGCAACTAGGGCCAAACTCCATGTGGGTCTTCTTATTTATAGCTACTGATATTTTTATTGGATCCCTCTCATCCAGAGGTGTAGGATTGATCTAAAGATCATCCGATTCCGATAAGTATTTATGAAGTTATGAATTTATTTATGTTATAAAACAAATTGTTAAGTCGACCAACAACTTGAGTAGGCTCAGAAGCCCAATAGACATGTCTATTCATCATCTATGCTTTAATATAAATAGAAGAGGACTTGAAGTCTTTTGTGACACACTCTTCTCTCCATGTCTTGGGTTTTTGGTGAAGGAGAGACACATAAGAAGATACGTTGGGCCAAGTATATGATGCCCTAGCTGATCCAACACAGTTCATGAAGACATTTTGGAACTATTCATGAATACATTCAACGTAGTGAAAAATATCTTCGCATGGAGGAGAGAAGTCGTAGTAAAGAATATCCACATTTCAGTGAGATAGATCTAGGGTTCAGTTGTAGTAGAATCCGAGCTAGTCTACTCTTGGGATAGCTATGATCTAAAGGTGATATCCTTGGATAGGCAAAGCAAAGTGAAGTCTCTATCTCATTTTGGGCATACCTCTCGGATGGGTGAAGCAACAGAAACTTTGGTGAAAGAGTCGTAGTCAAATGCAGTCATATGTTCTGAGCTATCGACATACCTGAAGGAGATTTGATGAAGCCGCAGTGGAAGAGACACAGTCAAACGCAACATTTTCAATGAATCTTTATACGCAGCAATGAAGACTCATTTATACATTGGTCATTGAGACACTAATACAGAGTTCATAGAAACACTTATGTGCAGATCATGGAGACACATTTATATGCTGTTCATGGTTATGTTCATATGCTGGTTATACGCTGTTCATGGTGACATTTATATAGTCAATGTGATGCCCTAATTATACACAGGGCAGAGATCTTTACATGCTGTTAGACTCTATATAGATGCAACATAATCTATGTATTGGGTCAATATATAAAGCCACAGTCAATGCACGTAGTCATAGTCATGGTGATAAAGCTGCAGTAAGGGTAATAAAGACCACAATCATGGTAATGGAGTCACGGTCAAGAGAATGAAGTAGCAGTCAAGGTGACAGAGCCGCAGCCAAGGTTGTTGGAGTCACAACCATTGAGCCACAATCATAAAGAAAACGAATCCACATTTTTTATGTGGGATAGATCTAGGGTTCGGATGCAATCTCGAATAGGTATAAGGAGCAGCAGAACCTAGATCAACCTGCTCTCGACATCCTTGTGATAAAGATGACGTCCTCAGATGGATAAAATAGATAAGTCAGCGTATGATCTACTGTTGTCCTCACTATGACATACATGTAGCAGCAATGAAGAACTGTGATAGAACTATTCATTGGTGGCATACCTCCTTGGTAGCATACCTGTAGCAACCCTATCACAATGAACAACAAAGGATGAACAATCTCAGATCATGATGATGAAAGATGCGGTGTAATATCCCTCCCCTTAATAACAAAATAATAAATAATAAAAATAAAAATAAAAATAAAAATAATAATAAATAATAAATATAGAAAATAGAAAATAATAAAAAATGAAAATAATAATATAAATAATAAATAATAATAAATAAATCACTTAATAATAAATAATAAAAATAATAAATCATTAAATGTTAAATAATAAATGATATTAAAATATAATAACAAGAAAATAAATAAAAAAATAATAAAAAATAGTAATAACCATACTAAAGCTCTAAATAAAGAATAAATAGAAATAAAACGAGAAAACTATAAAAAAGAAGAAAATAAAACAAGAAAGCTAAAAATCAAAAGAAAAGTAAAGAAATAAAACAAGAAAGCTAAAAAGAAAGTCGCATGTAGACACATGGAGTGTGTACATGTGGTTTCCCATCCAACGTTTGTTCTATTTATTAGATGGTGAGGAGGATGGGAGGCATTATATCATTCCAAGATTCTATTTTTCATTTGTTTGGGAGAATGGTGTTTTAAGACATAGGAGTCACTGGCAGTAGTATGTTGATTGAGGGCTCGGGTAGCAAGACCTTGTGCAATTGAGCCTATGGTTGGGTGGAGAGTCGTCCCCAAAGCCTTGTTGCGATAAGCCTACTTCTACCACAGGTAAGCACTATTCATAGTTTGAATTTAGTTTATTAATTACATGTTTATTTGGCTAAGTAAGTGCCACTTTGATTTAAATTTAATGTTAGTTAGAAAGTTAATTAGACATTTATTTTGGCCTGTTACATATGGTATCAGAGCGCGATTCAACCCTTAGGGCCTATGGGCATCTCTAAAATTAAAAATAAAAATAAATTATTTTGTCAGGATAATTAACTTGACTTGTTTTGAAGGTAATTATAGGATGCTTACTTTCGGGAGCTAGATACCCTCTGGAGATTTTTTTGGGGTAATCTATGATCATTTTCATTCGATTTTTTGTTTTGTTTTGTTTTTAATTTTGAGGGTTTTGATACATTTGAAGGTACGTAAGACACTTTATTTTTCCTGTAGCTCCAAAATCGGCCATGGGGTCAAAAATCTAAGTGAATCTCTAGTTTTTCGGTAGGCAGAACTCTGTTTATACCCTGCAAAATTGTTCTGTTGCATGTATTTTCGTTGTTCTTGACTGCGATTTGTCTTCATGCTTGGCAGTCCATATCCGATTGTGATTGTTTATGCTGCTCGTAGAAGTAAATTCTTCAACAGAATAATTTTATTTTAGTCTCATATTCATTAGAATGTGATAGAGAATGTAATCCATTTCTAGGTCGTGATGATATTCATATGGGTTTCTCATCTTATGTTTCATTGCCTTGTTGTATTCATCACTCTTCTTCTCTTTTTGGTGAGGGAAACCATGGATCTTCCTCTGGTAGATGGAAATGGTACCTTAAGGGGAGGCAGAATGGAGATTTGGTTTTTCATTGCAAAAGGGCTTTCGAATGATTTTTAATTCAAATGATTTTTTAATCTTCTGAGTATTTTCTGCTGTGAGCAATTCAATTGATATACCCGGTTCCATTTGATCTCACTACCACTGTTAGGATTTTATGATTTTAGGGCTCGAATTTACAATACCCATTTCTAATTTTCTGGAACACAATCAGATAGATCAATTATGCTAAATACTTGACACATGACTAAATTTCTTGCTATCACTAGGATTTTGTTTGATACATGGCATTACATTTCTGCAAACTATTTTAGTTTTAATGCAATTCTGGATGTCACCATGCGAAGCATTAGGGTGTTATTATTATTATTCATGTTCTTGTAATTGTTGTGCTCATTTCCAGAATCGTCATGTCTTCTTAGTTCAGACATCTTCTTACATCATCGTTCCCGCACAATCAGAAATTTGAAAGGGAGTATTGATGTGCCATACCCGTGGATGTTGTGAGATGGCTAAGTCCTTAGTCAGGATATCGTAACCCAGTGTCTTGTTAGTAGATGCCCAATTTTGTGCCGGAAGTAACATTTTGTTCGGTACAATTTTAAATAAATCTTGTGATGCAAAATTTCCATTTCAAAAACTCACTGCTTTGCTTTCCATCCTTGAAAACCTCATTTCGTCCATAATATTTTCATTGGGCAAGTCTGGCATGCTGTTACACCACGTTGTTACACTACGGATGAATTGGACAGGTTTTAAAATGGTACATTAACTTTTTTTGTTTATTATTTGATTATAGATGTATATATTATATATGATGTTTTATTGGTATCTGATACCACAACAAAATAATATATAATATGATGCTATTTTTATTTGTATTTTTTATTTTTATAAGTTTTAATTTTTACAAATGGAGTATTTATCTACATTTTGTTACTGCATTCATTAAATATTTTAGCGAATCAAATAAAATAGAATTTTATTTTGTCACCGGAAGCCAATTTCGGATTTCATAAATGCAAATTTCAGATTTCTATCGAACCAGGAAAACTACAGGTCATTTCCAGTGGAAAGAACCATTAAAAGCCAACATTGAGGGACAGAGAAAATGATAAAAAGTACTCATGAACCTTGAGACCTCCACTGCCGAATAGTCAATGACAACGAAGCCGATCAATTAAATTCTGCGAGGCGGCCCGATGCATAATGTGAAATGCTGATTGGGGATTGGGTTTCTGTACACATGCAGCCAATTTTATGTCTTATCCGGGAAATTATAAAGGATTTGATATGGTGTTGCCTTCGCGGGTGCGCTTGCAGGCAGGCCATCTTATTAATAAAATGATTTTTATTCTTGGGAGGAATAACCTTCCCAGTCATCCGATTCCTTTTTGGGTCGGGTGGCGGTGTCTCTTCTTTATGGTGTGGAATATTTCTTTGGTTGTTTGATTTCTTAAATTTCCTTAGAGTAATCATTTATTAGCCATAATAATCTCAAGATACATTCAATAAATTTTTTCAACGATTTATTTTGTTAATAGAAATCCATTTAATTCTTCTAACATAAGTTATGATTGCTTAAACAGATACTTAAATATTTCATTCTATAGCACAAAATTTCAATTTATCTTTATCCTCAAAAATCATGAATTAATATTGGTGTGACATATAATGATGAATAATTTTTCTTTCAAAATTCTAGTACCTTCTTAACACAATAATGCCACCAATATTCATTCGACTTTGGATTTTACATTGAGACAATTCTCTAAGGTTTATTCTGACATCATTAATACCTTCTAACTCATGTTTTCAATGGTTATATACTACAAAATTTGTAATTGTTGATAATTTATGGTAATTTATGGTTTAGTATTGCGATTGTTGATAATTTATGATAAAATATATCCTATTAAAACTCATAAAATCTAATAATAAGGATAAATTATTAACCTTATTATTATTATTAGACTCTGATAATAATTATTGAGCATATTGGTTCTTATTTTATGCTTCTTCAAGTGAGGAATCTTATTTCTTTAGAATCATTATAAAAGTATGATATTAGAAGTGAGACCTGAAATTCCAGGGGTATTACCATTTATTTTGGAAGATCAACTGTAAGTGTTTGGCCGATATAAGTTAAAGTTTGATGCACTCATTAGTTCCTCATTGGTTTTTCTCATGCAACATCATACACAACAAATTCTTTGGTTTAGATACCAGCCCTTTCCTCTGCGATTCTTTGTTCCCATTAGAAATCTCATTACATGGTAAAAACCATTATCTCATTTTCTTGAGTTGTTGCTAGATGCTATTTCATAAAATGAAAAGTGCTAAAATCAACTACAACTGTTAAAGGTGTGACATAGCTCTCTCCGTTACAACCATATAATCTTGTAATCTTGGATGGTGATAAGCTACCCATAATTGACGATGTATAATTCTTTGAAAGATTGTATAATTGATCTGGTATACTGGCAAGCTTTTGTGGAGGAACAAATCTTTAATTCTGGTGTAACTACTCACCACCAATTCATTTTAGTTTACATAGCACTTGAAGTATTTGCATAATTTGTCACCAATTAAAGTGCTCTAAAATAGTGAAATTTGTCCCAATTCACAATGGATAAACTCTGATATATTATTACCTTTAGATCATCATTGTACACTTGCATCTGTTCATTATTTTATTGTTCAATCTGATCTAAAAGCACAGATATAACATTCCTTGAATGCTGATCATTATTTGGGTTGGATTGCTATTCTTATTGTCCTTTAGCAGTTGCTTGACATTTCTTTGGTCTATTATTACACGAACACAACTCTTTCAATATGATCTTCTAATAAATTTAATTTTGCATTGCAATTGCCATTCAGATTACATGTATCTACTCATTTACTACTCATATCATTTATATATTAAACATCATCAAGCTACCATTGAAGTCCCCTTCATTTTTGAGTGAATTAGTTGGTTTTGCAGTATATATATATATATATATATATATATATAAACCACAGGATGGTATCTTTTAGTCTTAGTGGAAAATTGTACAGATTTAGATTAAAGTTCAGATGTTGAGTATAATGTTACATGAGGTTCTTGATTCAAGGTTAATTGCATATAATGGTGAAAGTTTTCTAAGGAGAAATGGAAAGAAGAAACTTGAAATTTTTTTTGGGATGATAACTATTGATAATTCATGTGATTATGGCCAACTTGGATCAGATAATTAAGGTGGTAGAGAAGAAGTATCACAACAAGAGTAAGAAATCAGTAAGAAGAGACAACTTATTTTAGAACATAATGAAAGAGTTTGGTATAATCATAACTTGGTACTCTAAAGGTAGCACTATAAGGTCTATCTAAGGATGATGCACATAAAGAAGAAAATATTGGAAATCAACCAGGGAAGTTGAAAAATCATGGTAATAATGAAGGTCATTTTAAGGAACTTGGAAGGTATGATAAAATAGAATGATTGGAGAAGATAAGTTGTATGCATAACAACATCTATAACAATGGGAGGGCTGCATTGTAAAGTTTTCCATAGGTGACTAATGATATAAATGAATTATGGATAACAAGATGAAGGATCAGGCAATTTTATTATGTGGATGTCTTAAAACAAGATTACATTTGGTAGCCATCTTAATGAACTTATTTATCAAGTATTACCCAAGTTTGGAACTAGTAACAACATTTCGAAGGTATATCGGTGCTATGTTTAAGAGAGGAGGAAAAGAAACCACAATGACTGAAGGTGAGGAATTAAAGTCAAACAGAATAAAGTAAAGAAATTTCCATTTTTAAGCTAGTAGACATGGAAGACTAGGAGAAAAATATATAAGAATATCTGGTAGGAGGAAATGAAGGGATGTTCTGTCAAGAAGAAAGGTATTGATGAGTGGAGCAAGCAACATGATTGGTAATGGTCATAATGATGATCTACATATTTTAAAAAATGTGAAGGTGTGAAGTTTCATGACGACCAAGTGATAATAAAAGAGGAACATATAGGAAGGAATGTTGCTAGAAATTTTAAAGGATACCTTGAGAAGGATTGTGTACATAGTGACAAAAGAAGTGAAAGTCAATTAATAGAGGTTGTACTTGGCTAATTTTCACTCATTGTTTCATGAGTAGGACTTCCCATAAAGTTAAAAGAGGTTGTTTCCACATAACACCTCACATTTAAATGGACAATGATGGTAGTGGTAGTAGTGTTTCCAATTGTTTCAAAATCTAAAATAGTGATACTATTTAAGAAAGATTCTTTTATGATAAAACAATAAAATGGTATTGAGATACAAACTTGAAAAACTCGACAAGATAATCAAATATTTCTGTGGATGAAGTGCTAATTGTTAAATAAGTCAACATGAATCAACAAATCCTCGTGCAAGTAAATTAAGCATGATATAAAATTAAATCATGATGAAATAATGTTTATATGCAATTGCATATAGCAGTATTGGAATCAGTAAGCCAAAGGGTAAATGGATGTAAATCAAGGAAATTTAATTTTGAATAGATGATGATGGAATAACTAGTAAATATCTTAAACAATGAATTTCACCAGAATTTCCTTGGGGAAGGAAGAATATATAACGAGAGATTAAGACCCAAGATGATGAGGCTCATGTGAAATTTAACGATGATTATACCATTGGTGTAAATGATCAACTACCTAGTAGAAAGAAGTGGAAATGATTATTGAAAAGTAATTGACAACTTGATGAAAACATATTGACGATGTTTCATGATATCATGGTAGGAGGATAACGATGCACATATGGTTCTTATAGTGTTAATATATCCATACGATAATAGTGATATGTGTAAGTCAAGGTATATTGACATATTCATTTACTACGTGATGATAAGTATTGAATACTCATGATGGATATGATATGCATAATGTGGCATAAGAGTTCATAAGGTGAAGCATGCGATAGGTGCGTACAAATTTATGACATGCATGAACATGCAGTTCGTTATTAGTCATAATGTTGCCATTAATATTGATGAATGTTCTCATGATGACATGCAAGACTTATCATGTGGATTATTTCCTATGATACTATGATGGTATGGTTAATGCATTGGTTGCATGTTGGGGTGTGATGATTCAGAAGACTCCACAAATGGGCTGACAGGGCCAGTTTATTTGATGATCTTGTGCGCGCCCATATGACGAGGGAGAATAAGTAACACCATATGGGCTGGGGACAAAACTCAGTCAACACTACATATGCCAGTGGTTCCTTTTTCTTGTGTATAGCTTTTGATGGATAGCTCTTGAAGAGCTATGGGACCATCTTGAGGAGGCCAAGTGCCTGATGTTCTAGGCTAGGTGCCTGTTATTGGATTGGGATGCCGAAGTCTGGAAGGGATGTAAAGGAATTCGATGCCTGGGGCTGTGCGCCTTAGTAGTTGTGGAGGGAGTGGGCCAGCCTTGTGAGATGCCTGGGGTCATTGAGTACCGGACCGGATGCCTGCCTTGGGGCAGATGAGGTATGAGTTAGGCGCGAGCCTTGGGGCCAGCCTTGGACTAGGATACAGACCGGTGTCAGGCTTATGCCTAGTGCCGAGAGTGGAGAAAAAGGACAGAGATTCCTTGAGATTTCCTGGGGTGTTGGGGACTTTCGATGCCTACTGGTTATACTAGTTCAGCAGAGGGTGTTGGCAACATGAAGTAAATAATAAAAATAATCAATAATCAATAATCAATAATACATAAATCAACATAACTTTGGGACGAAGTTCCTTAAAGTGGGAGAGTATGTAATATCCCTCCCCTTAATAATAAATAATAAATAATAAATAATAAAATAAAATAATAATATAATAAAAAATAAAAAATAATAATAAATAAATCACTTAATAATAAAATAAAAATAATAAATCATAAATGTTAAATAATAAATGATATTAAATATAATACAAAGAAAATAAATAAAAATAATAAAATAAAAAATATTAATAACCATACTAAAGCTCTAAATAAGAATAAATAGAAATAAAACAAGAAAACTATCAAAAAGAAGAAAATAAAACAAGAAAGCTAAAAGTCAAAAGAAAAGTAAAGAAATAAAATAAGAAAGCTAAAAAGAAAGTCACATGTAGACACATGGAGTGTGTACATGTGGTTTCCCATCCAATGTTTGTTCTATTTCTTAGATGGTGAGGAGGATGGGAGGCATTCCATCATTCCAAGATTCTATCTTTCATTCTCTTGGGAGAATGATGTTCTAAGACATAGGAGTCACTGGCAGTAGTACATTGATCAAGGGCTCGGGGGTGGCCAGTTGTAGCAAGGCCTTGTGCAATTGAGCCTATGGTTGGGTGGAGAGTCATCCCCAAAACCTTGTTGCAGTAATCCTACTTCTACCATAGGTAAGAACTATTCATAGTTTGAATTTAGTTTATTAATTACATGTTTATTTGGCTAGGTAAGTGCCACTTTGATTTAAAGTTAATGTTAATTAGAAAGTTAATTAGATATTTATTTTGGCCTATTACATGCAACATCATGGGCATGTTAGTAAAGGGCAGCACGATGATGAATGAGACAGCATGATGCAGCATGATGGTGCTACACGGTAAGGTGCAACAAATGGATGAGATGCAGCACTAAGATAGGTGAAGGAGTCACCATAGAGAATCAGTTGAAGCAATATGCCTTCAACTGATCTCATGCGATATCAAAAGTCAAGTATGTACTTCTATTGTAAATGTACTATCTCTCTCACTTTCTCTACTGAACTATGAAGAACATAAAAGAAGAATTGATCAAGGGTTTCCCCACATTGTGGGGTTTGTCCCTGGCTAGTGCCACATCGTGTGTCCTCTTGTCTTGGCTTGTCTTCTGTTATTTATATTTATGTTCTATCTGCAGTTTAATTTAATCCTGATGTGATTGCTAACTTGGAAAAGATATTGAGCTAACTATGAAAATTGAAATAAATTGCTCTAGCATAGAACATACCTAAACTTACAGTAGTTGTAAATGGACATAGTGACATAGATAGAGAAAATAAATTCATTGAGCAAATTCAGTTGATTCACCAAACAATTCAAGAACAACTAGAAAAGAGTCAAGGAAAATATAAGGCAAGGCATGATAAGCATTGTGTGGATCTTCAGTTTCAAGTAGGTGATGAAGTTTGGCTTTACATTAGCAAGGAAAGGCTTCAAGGTGAAGGTAAAAAGATAAAACCAATCCGTTATGGTCCATTTAAAATTCAGGAAAATATTAGTAATAATGCTTTCAAGCTTGGTTTTCCTTCATATATGCAAATTTATTTCGTTGTTAGTGTTGAAAATTTGAGATTGTATGAGCCTAGTTTGATTGTGTTATATTCTTTCCATGACTAACCTACGTAGTGAACCGGGGGGCGGAGCCCCCCCTTCATTGTGCCTATTGTGCAGCGGGGGGGTCACAGGGGGGCGGGTAGCCCCCCTCTACAGGGTCTGGGACAGCGCCCCGGGAATTTTTTTTTTGGACCCTATATTAGGTTGGGCGAACCTACCTATGGTTTTTGGTCCATGGTTTTGGATGCAATGGGTTTCTGTCCATGGTATTGGATGCTTCGACATGAATAAATATGTATTGTAACATTGAAAGGAACATAATGAAAAATCAAGCTGGTAGTCCTGGTTTTGGGATCCAGTGGGAAATCTCTGTGTATATGTGTTTTATGCGTTATGCTATCGCATTTTTATTTTTCCTGTGATTTTGGAATTCGTATGCAGGTAATTTCTGTACGGGGTTAAAACCTACATATGGTCCCAGAACAGAAACAAATATAAGTCATCGAGTGGGAGATCTAAATCTAGAGGGAGATCTAAATCTCCAGGAAAACCTATAAAGGTGGTGTGCTAGAAATGTGGAAAGGAAGGGCACTTCAGAAGGGATTGTAAAATCTAAAGCTCCTATAAATGGAAGGGTTTTGATGATGCTTCTGTAGATGGAAAACAACCTCAGATGAAGGTGGGGATGCTACTTGGCTTCTTTCAGTACACATGTGATCATAGGCATGGTTTATTGACTCAGTGCTCCTTTCACTTTCACTCCCCATAGAGAGTGGTTCTGCGAGTATGAAAATCGATGTGGTGATGTCTTCTTAGGAGATGATAGGAAGGCTAGAATCATTGGTCGCGAAAAAGTAAAGTTGAAGTTTCAAGGTGGAAGGGTTAGAACCCTTCCGAGTGTTCTGCGTATTCCTACACTGGCCAGAAATCTGATTTCTATAAGAAAGTTGGATGATGCAGGTGTAAAGACAATGTTCGAGAAAGAAGGCAGCCATAAAGGTATAGTCCATCTGCTTTCTGTTCAAATTTTGCTTTGTCTGTCACTGATGATGATCCAAGAACTGTGAAGGAAGCAGTGGATTTAGAGGATGGGAAACTCTGGAAAGAGGCCATGGTTGATGAAATGGCATCTTTGCACAAAAATTAGGCTTGGGATTTGATGGAGTTGCCGGCTGGAAGGAAACCCATTGGCAGCAAATGGGTGTTTAAAAGAAAGACAAATGTAGAAGGGAAGGTGGAGAAATACAAAGCTCGGTTGGTAGCAAAAGG
>APFE030330297.1:256785-270460 GCA_000404065.3 Pinus taeda
GGGTTAGTACATGGAGCTATAAGGATAGACTGTGACAGCCAAAGTGCAATTTTCTTGGCAAAGAACCCGCTTATCATTCAAAGACAAAGCACATTGATGTTCAGTATCACTTTGTGAGGGATATGATAGAAGACAAAAAGGTGTTGCTGGTAAAGGTGGACACTTTGAAGAATACTGCAGATGCATTGACAAAATTTGTGAGCTCTGAGAAGTTCTCTTGCTGTAGAGAAACAATGGGCGTTTCAGGGCTGGAAAAATGACTAAGCTCTCTTGTGGCCCCCTGTGGTAAGAAAACAACAAGTGGCCGATTGCGCAGCGGGGGGGTCATAGGGGGGCGGGTAGGCCCCCTCTATGGGGTCCGGGGCAGCGCCCCGGGAAAATTTTATTTTGGACCTTATATTAGGTTGGGCGAACCTACCTATGGTTTTCAGTCCATGGTTTTGGACGCGATGGTTTTCAGTCCATGGTATTGGATGCTTTGGCATGTATAAATATGTAGTGTAACATTGAAGGAACATAATGAAAAATCAAGCTGGTAGTCCCGGTTTTGGGATCCAGTGGGAAAACTCTGTGTATATGTGTTTTATGTGTTATGCTTTCACATTTTTATTTTTCCTGTGATTTAGAATTCGTATGTAGGTAATTTCTGTACGGGGTTAAAACCTACAGATTGAAGATCAAGGAGAAAGTGTACAGATTCCATCAATTGAAGATTTTTCTCTAGAATTTCTTGATGAGCTTTAGCAAGATGCCATACTTGACAGAAGAATGAGGTCATCAAAAAGGGGAAATCTTGACTATCTTTGAGTTGGTCTCAAAGGTACAAATCCATCAAAGGCCAAATGGATTGAAGAGGGAAAGGTGAGGGAATAATACCCTCATTTGTTCAATAACTGAATATAATATTTTGGGGTCCAAAAGGCTTCTAGTGGGGAGGAGAGATTAGGTGCTCAAGTTTATGCTCAAAAATAAAAGTGTTAGAATTTTTTCAAATCAGCTTCATATCGAAGAGTTCAACATTTTTAGTCCAACTGTGTGAACGACACTAAAATCTGAGCTCGTATGCAAAAGTTAGAGCAAGTGAAAGTTCAAGTTTGACTTGTCTACATGGTAGGATTGGGATGATGTGGAAAGGTCTTTAGCGAATGAGGAGGTGCCAAGTGGCAGGTTGTCATTGGCCCTCACATATCACATATTGTAGGTTGTAGCTGGATCAGGTTAAGAATCTCCCCCCGACAGTGCCAATTTCGATTTGCGATATCGTATATCACAATTGCAGGAAAGGAGGAGTTATAAAATCAGCCCCCGACACAGTCAAAGTTGGGATGCAATATATTGCAATCTCTTATTGCACCCAATACCTGCCGATATATATATGATACAAGGATTATCCACTGATAGTGAAATGCAATGAGTTCTGATATCGATAAGGCCCCGAATGCTATATTTTAAATGTTGTAGTTTATACTCTCGTTGGGTCTGCGATATCGCTAATGGAACATTCTATTGTGTTAACAAGATCATCATCTTGCCAAACTTCACTGATTGTGAAATGCAATAGTTCCCGGATGTGATGCCACTAATCGTAAATTGCCTGTTTAATATCCCGCCGGGTCCGCGATATCGTAATAAAAAATTGCAGAAAGTTTGCAATTATGATATCGTGGACCCATAAAAATGATGGGTCCAGCCCTTTTAAACCTCACAATTAATCAACAGTTAAGTTGTGATTAATATGGTGATTACAATTATAAGGCTTTTGGTGATTTGGTGGTTGATATTTTTGATTGTTTAATTAATTACTGGTACTTGTTGGTTGATGTGAGGGGGACACCTGTCCTGTCCTCGAAATACGCTATCCTGCCCTTAGCTTACGCGCCTAACCCCTGTTCACTTGGCATTACAATTTGTTCTCCAGTGGCTGTGAGGGTTTCTCGACTGTTCCTCTGCGACTTTGGTGGTTTGTTTCAGTGGCGCTTGACCTATATGTGCTCTGCGATTTAACTGGTTATTTGACTGTGGCATGTCAGGTCACAACCATCAGGGGACTCGCCATTCGACCTCAACTCGTCGGCTACACAGTGGTAAGTCCTCTTTCTCTGCTTTAGCTATTCAGTTGGTTTTTCTGGTTATGCTAAGGGACTTGCTGCTTTGTGAGCAGGGTTCCCATGCTGGTTGAAGATTGGTCGCATCCTTCCTCCAGTTCGACGCTGCTCTTCTCGTAAGCATAGGCTTACAAACCCTCACTGTGCATTTCTCCATTTTAGGGTTTTAATTTTTCTCACAGTTCTAACATCGGGGTGTTATTCTTGTAGGTGATTTGTTGGGAACTTCAGGTGTGGACTTCGGTTCTGCTGTTGTTGGCCCAAATAGGTAGGGTCTTTTCCTGTAATCACTTATTAGCCGTTTAGGGTTTTAAGGGTATGAGCCTTGGCTCCCGTGTCAGTCATTTTCTGTGTTGATTTCTCCATCAATAGTTTGGTATGGGTACTCTCTATCTATAAGTGGTTTGGACCTGTATGCGGTCGCAGCTCTTAACTTGCCAATCAGGGTTTTTAGGTTTAGGTTTTGGCATTCACGACTGGTTTGTTGGGTTTCAATACTGGGGTTTTTGAATGCGGTTCCTTTGTCGAACATGCAATGTATTTTGTTCTATCTTTGGACTATAATGATTTAGATATTTGTATAAATTTACTTGTATAATATTCGTAAGGAAAGTACAATACTTTGGTTGGAATGGTACCTGGTGATTAATGTATTCCCTTTGCTGTAATGGAATTGTTTTTGTATGAAACCCTCCATCTACTTTGGTGATTTCTTTTGCCAAAATTCTCAACATTTTTTTGTAACTGTAGGTATTTATCGTTACTGAATGTCTCAGTGTTTGACTGTAGCCTCGTTCGTGTATTTGATGTAGTCACTCCCACCTGCTCTCGACTTCATTAATTCTGTTGTTTCTTAGATGCCTGTAAAAAAGTAATTATTTTACCAATTCTTGCCACTGTTTGTAAATGCATTCAATTTATTATGAAATGGAAAGAAATTATATTTAGCTGTGAATGGACTTAGATGACTTTTGAAAATCTCTTGTATGATTTTATTTGTTTTTCTGCTATAATGGAATCAATCTTACAAATGTTTTATTTTTCCCTTTTTGTATGATTTGTTGAACAATTTTAGAAACTGTCAATAGTTAAATGTAGTTACATTGGATAATTGTTAATTCCCGTTCACCTAAATTCTGTAATTAATTCAAAACAGTAACTAAAAAGAAATTATAATGATGCTCTAGTATTGAAACCCAACAAACCAGTTGTGAATGCCAAAACCTGAACCTAAAAACCCTGACTGGCAAGTTAAGGATCGCGATTGCATATAGGTCCAAAAAACTTATAGACAGATAGTATCCATACCAAACTACTGACGGTACCAAAAATGATGGCTCCAACCCTTTTAAACCTCGCGATTAATCAACAGTTAAGTTATGATTAATATGGTGATTACAATTATAAGGCTCTCGGTGATTTGGTGGTTGATATTTTTGAAATTAATTGCTGGTACTTGTTAGTTGATGTGATGGGGACACTTATCCCATCCTTGGAATACGCTATTCGCCCTTAGCTTATGCGTCTAACCCCTGTTCACTTGGCATTACACTTCGTTCTCTAGTGGCTGTGAGGGTTTCTCGATTGTTCCTCTATGACTTTGGTTGTTTGTTTCAGTGGCGCTTGACCTGTATGTGCTCTGCGATTTAACTGGTTATTTGACTGTGGCATGTTAGATCGTAACCATCAGGGGACTCGGCATTCAACCTCAACTCATCGGCTACACAGGTCTTTATAGTTACTAAATGTCTCCGTTTTTGACTGTAGCCTCGCTCGTGTATTTGATGTAGTCACTCCCACCTACTCTCGGCTTCGTTAATTCTGTTGTTTCTTAGATGCCTGTAAAAAATAATTATTTTTCCAATTCTTGCCACTGTTTGTAAATGCATTCAATTTATTATGAAATGGAAAGAAATTGTATTTAGCTGCGAATGGACTCAGATGACATTTGAAAATCTCTTGTATGATTTAATTTATTTTTCTGCTATGATGGAATCAATCTTACAAATGTCTCATTTTTCCCTTTTTGTATGATTTGTTGAACAATTTTAGAAACTGTCAACAGTTACATGTAGTTACATTGGATAATTGTTAATTCCTATTCACCTAAATTCTGTAATTAATTCAAAACAGTAACTAAAAAGAAATTATAATGATGCCCTAGTATTGAAACCCAACAAACCAGTTGTGAATTCCAAAACCTGAACCTAAAAACCCTGACTGGCAAGTTAAGAGTCGCGATTGCATACAGGTCCAAAAAACTTATAGATGGATAGTACCCATACCAAACTACTGACGGTACCAAAAATGATGAGTCCAACCCTTTTAAACCTCACGATTAATCAATAGTTAAGCTGTGATTAATATGGTGATTTCAATTATATGGCTCTCGGTGATTTGGTGGTTGATATTTTTGATTGTTTAATTAATTGCTGTTACTTGTTGGTTGATGTGAGGGGGACACCTGTCCCGTCCTCGGAATACGCTATCCCACCCTTAGCTTACGCGTTTAACCCCAGTTCACTTGGAATTACACTTCATTCTTAGGTGGCTGTGAGGGTTTTTCGACTGTTCCTCTGCGACTTTGGTGGTTTGTTTCAATGGCGCTTGACCTGTATGTGATCTGCGATTTAATTGGTTATTTGACTGTGGCATGTCAGGTCGCAACCATCAGGGGACTCGTCTTTCGACCTCAACTCGTCGGCTACACAGTGGTAAGTCCTCTTTCTCTACTTTAGCTATTCAGTTGGTTTTTCTAGTTATGCTAAGGGACTTTCTCCTTTTTGAGGAGGGTTCCCTTGCTGGTTGGTGACCGGTCGAATCCTTCCTCCAATTTGACGCTGCTCTTCTGGTAAGCATAGGCTTACAAACCCTGACCGTGCATTTCTCCGTTTCAAGGTTTTATTTTTTCTCATAATCTAACATCGGGGTGTTGTCATTGCAGGAGATTTGTCGGGTGCTACAGGTGTGGACTTCGGTTTTGCTATTGTTGGCCCAAACGGGTAGGGTCTTTTCCTATAATTACTTATTAACAGTTTAGGGTTTTAAGGGTATGAGCCTTGGCTCCCTTGTTAGTCATTTTATGTGTTGATTTCTCCCTCAGTAGTTTGGTATGGGTACTCTCTATCTGTAAGTGGTTTGGACCTGTATGCAGTCGCAACTCTTAACTTGCCAATTATGGTTTTTAGGTTCAAGTTTTGGCATTCACAACTGGTTTGTTGGGTTTCAATACTGGGGTTTTCGAACCCGGTTCCTTTGTCAAACATGCAATGTATTTTGTTCTATCTTTGGACTGTAATGATTTAGATATTTGTATAAATTTACTTGTATAATATTCGTAAGGAAAGTACAATACTTTAGTTGGAATGATACCTGGTGATTAATGTATTCCCTTTGATGTAATGGAATTGTTTTCGTATGAAACCCTCCGTCTACTCTGGTGATTTATTTTGCCAAAATGCTCAACGTGTTTCTGTGACTATAGGTTTTTATTGTTACTAAATGTGTAGTCACTCCCACTTGCTCTCGGCTTTGTTAATTCTGTAGTTTCTTACATGCCTGTAAAAAAATAATTATTCTGCCAGTTCTTGCCATTATTTGTAAATGCAGTCAATTTATTATGAAACAAAAAGAAATTGTATTTAGCTACAAATGGACTTAGATGAATTTTGAAATCCTTTGTATGATTTTATTTGTTTGTCTGCTATGATGGAATCAATCTTATAAATGTCTCATTTTTCCCTTTTTGTATGATTTGTTGAACAGTTTTAGAAACTGTCAACAGTTACATGTAGTTACATTGGATAACTATTAATTCCCATTCACCTAAATTCTGTAATTAATTCAAAATAGTAACTAAAAATAAATTATAATGTTGACTCCACTAGTTTCTGTTGTCTCTTCCTCCTTGATGGGTATAAGCGTGTGCTTAATCCCATCCTTGACAAACTTGTAACAATTTGTCTTTCCATCATGCACTACCTTTCTGTCATACTGCCATGGCATTCCTAGTAGTATGTGACACATGTCCATAGGCATAATATCACAAATAAATTTATCCCTGTATTTTCCAATATGGAACTCAACCTCACATTGTTCATCAAGTAACAGTTGATGTCCTTTCTGTAACCACGACACCTTGTAAGGAGTGGGGTGCTTCAACCTCTTCAATCCCAAATTATCCACAATCTATGTGGAAACTAGATTATCCATGCTCCCACTGTTGATAATCAGCTTACAACATTTTCCGTGTGACTTACAAACTGTCCGGAATAATGCCTTCCTTTGGGTTGGGTCAAATGTCTCCTTTGCTGGTTTCAATAGTACCTTATTCAAAACTAAGGCCTCCCCTGTCTTCGACAGATTCTCTACCTCTTGGGGTGGTGCCTCTGCCTTCTTTGTCTGAGCAACATATGCTCCTCTTGTTCCGACCTGTTCTCCTTTAGAACACTCATAGGACTTGTGCCCCCACTTGTGGCACCTGTAACATTAGATGGCAGCTCCTCTGCCTCTGCCACTACCTCTTCTGCACTGGTATGGCCTTCCTCTCCTAGTGCTACTGTCCTTCTCTGCTATCCTTGAAGCCTTCGAGTTGCTACCTTCATCATTGGGGTTGACAACTCTACCTCTGCCAAAGGTTTGTCCTTTCCCTCTGCCAGATCCTCCTCCTCTTCTGGCATTCTGTTTCCTATTTATCTTCTCCTCTGCCTTCAAGGCACTCTGATAAGCCTCACCTATGGTTATAGGTGAAAGAATACTTAGCTCATCCAATATTTCCAGCCTTAAACCATGAATAGTAGGGAATACATAGATGTCCTCCTTTAAACAATAGTTTCTCCTGTAAGTTATAGTCCAACTATGGACTATTATTCCTCAACAAAGGATTATGGCAGGATTCATAAGCCTCCTTGAAATCTACATATGTCTTATACAAGTCTTTCAGGTGTTCAAAACCCAACAATTGTATCGTGCTCTCCTGCAAGAGCAAAGCTCTCTTGCTTAACACATATGCTACCTTGTTGGCCTGTCACTTATTAGCAGTTTAGAGTTTTAAGGGTATGAGCCTCGGCTCTCCTGTTAGTTGTTTTTTGTGTCGATTTATCCATCAGTAGTTTGGTATGGGTACTCTTTGTCTATAAGTGGTTTGGATCTGTATGCGGTCACAACTCTTAACTTGCCAATCAGGGTTTTTAAGTTTAGGTTTTGGCATTCACAACTTGTTTGTTGGGTTTCAATACTGGGGTTTTTGAACCCGGTTCCTTTGTCGAACATGCAATGTATCTTGTTCTATATTTGGACTGTAATGATTTAGATGTTTGTATAAATTTACTTGTATAATATTCATAAGGAAAGTAAAATACTTCAATTGGAATGATACCTGGTGATTAATGTATTCCCTTCGCTGTAATGGAATTGTTTTCATATGAAACCCTCCGTCTACTTTGGTGATTTCTTTTGCCAAAATTCTCAACGTGTTTTTGTAACTGTAGGTCTTTATTGTTACTAAAAGTCTTGGTGTTCGACTATAGCCTCATTCGTGTATTTGATGTAGTCACTCCCACCTGCTCTCATCTTCGTTAATTTTGTTGTTTCTTAGATGCATGTAAAAAAATAATTATTCTACCAGTTCTTGCCACTGTTTGTAAATGCATTCAATTTATTATGAAACGGAAAGAAATTGTATTTAGCTGTGAATGGACTCAGATGACTTTTGAAAATATCTTGTATGATTTTATTTGGTTTTCTGCTATGATGGAATCAGTCTTACAAATGTCTCATTTTTCCCTTTTTGTATGATTTGTTGAACAATTTTAGAAACTGTCAATAGTTATATGTAGTTACATTGGATAACTATTAATTCCCGTTCACCTAAATTCTGTAATTAATTCAAAACAGTAACTAAAATGAAATTATAATGAAATTAAAACATAACTTGTTGTTAAGTCCTAAATGCTAGAAACTAAGGAGATTTAAAAGACTCAGGTACAATGACCTGTAAACCTGTAACTTGTGAGACAAATACTTTCATTTTGTTCACCCTGAGCTGGATGCTCCTGCATCAGGCTCTTGGGGTAACAAAAATTCATGGCTCCATTCCATGAGTTCCTTGACAGAATATCCTGCATGATGTATCTACGCCACGTCAAGCCACGAATTGTCCTCAATAGGACGATTCTTCCGCTTGATAATGTACTGAAGGTACTCTTTCATGCGAGTTCGCTTGGCCACCTGTGTGTTGAGAATTCTCTCAATCTCAAGGGGCTGAGCCGAAGGCACTTTCCTCATCCAAGAACTGCTTTCCATCTGGGTGTCCTGTTCTGGCCATGCCGAACTGTCGTCTTCAGGACTGGCAGTGTATGGAAATAGGTCTTCCACGTTGAAGATAGGCGATATGCCTATTCCTGGGGGAAGTTGTCATTCATAGGCATTCACAGAGAATTTACGCAGAATTTTGCAAGGGCCAACCTTTCTAAAATTCAATTTGTTGTACTCACCCTTAGGGAACCTTTCTTTGCGTAAATGTGTGAGAACGTCATCTCACATATTAAACTGTACCTCCCGCCATTTTAGATCTGCTTGCTATTTATACCACTGACTGCTGTCCTGCAACTTAGATTTTACCTGCTCATGTAGGTCATTCATTGCTTTGGTGAAATGTTCCCCATCAACACTTCTTCTTTCCAGCTGTTCTAGATCTTGTAGCTCATGCACTCCGCGAGCATGCATGCCATACAATATCTGAAAAGGACTATATCCTATGCTTTGATTTAGTGAATCATTGTAAGAAAATTTTGGTTGGGCAAGTACACGATCCCACATCCGTGAATTTTCTCCAATCAAGCTTCGTAGCAAGTTTCCCAAGCTCTTATTAACCACCTCCATCTGTGCATCAGTTTGTGGGTGATAAACGGAGATGAAGTTCAATCGTGTGTCCAACTTCTTCCACTGGGTGCACCAAAAATGTTCTGTGAACTTCACATCCCTGTCAAAAATAATGGACTTAGGCAAATTGTGCAATCTGACAATCTCCTTGAAAAACAAGTGTGCTACATGAGTGGCATCATTGGTTTTTCTACAAGGAATGAAATGTGCCATTTTTGAGAACCGATCCACTACCACCATCATAGAGTCATAACTGCATTGTGTTCTTGGTAGACCCAAGACAAATTCCAAGTTGACTGAGTCCCATGGTCTACTCAGAATAGGAAATTTTTTGTAGAGTCCTATATTCTTACTGTGTCCTTTCGCCAATTGACACACTTTACACCTAGTTACAAATCGCTGCACATCCCTTCGCATCTTCAGCCAGTAATAAAAGTGACTGAGCTGATCTAAGGTCTTATCAATGCCGAAATGTCCAGCAAGACCTTTGCTGTGCTTCTCCCAGATGATGTTCTCCATCATCGAACAGTTGGGAATACATAGCTATCCTCCTTTAAACAATAGTTTCTCCTATAAGTTATAGTCCAGCCATGGAGGTTCCCTGGCTGGTTGGCAACTGGTCATCCTTCCTCCAGTTCGACGCTGCTATTCTGGTAAGCATAGGCTTACAAACCCTCATCATGCATTTCTCTGTTTCAGGGTTTTAATTTTTCTCACAATTCTAACATTAGGGTGTTGTCCTTGCAGGTGATTTGTCGGGTGCTCTAGGTGTGGACTTTGGTTCTGCTATTGCTGGCCCAAACGGGTAGGGTCTTTTCCTCTAATCAATTATTAGCAGTTTAGGTTTTAAGGGTATAAGCCTCGACTCCCATGTTAGTCGTTTTCTGTGTTGATTTCTTCGTCAGTAGTTTGGTATCGGTACTCTTTGTCTGTAAGTGGTTTAGACCTGTATGCGGTTGCGGATCTAAACTTTCCAGACATCATTTTTAGGTTCAGGTTTTGGCATTCACAATTGGGTTGTTGGGTTTCAATACTGGGGTTTTCGAACCCGGTTCCTTTGTCGAACATGCAAATTATTTTGTTCTATCTTTGGACTGTAATGATTTAGATATTTGTATGGTTCACCTAGAACCATAGTTGAGGCTTATCAGAGTGCCTTGAAGGCAGAGGAGAAGATAAACAAGAAACAAAATGCCAAAAGGGGAGGAGGATCTGGCAGAGGGAAAGGATGAACCTTTGGCAGAGGTAGAGCTGTCAACCCCAATGATGGAGGTAGCAGCTGGAAGGCTTCAGGGACAGTAGAGAAGGACAATAGCACTAGGGGAGGAAGGCCATACCAGCGCGGAAGTGGTAGTGGCAGAGGCAGAGGAGCTACCATCTAGTGTTATAGGTGCCACAAGTGGGGGCACAAGTCCTATGAGTGCCCTGAAGGAGAACAGGCCGGAACAAGAGGAGCATATGTTGCTCAGATGGAGGAGGTAGAGGCACCACCCCAAGAGGTAGAGAATGTGCTGGAGATAGGAGAGGCCTTATTTTTGAATAAGATACTGTTGAAACCAACAAAGGAGACAACTGACCGAACCCAAAGGAAGGCATTATTCCATACAGTTGTAAGTCACACAGAAAATGCTGTACGATGATTATCGAAAGTGGGAGCACGAATAATCTAGTTGCCATAACGATGGTGGAGAAGTTGGGATTGAAAAGGTTGAAGCACCCCACTCCTTACAAGGTGTCGTGGTTACAAGAAGGACATCAACTGTTAGTTGATGAACAATGCGAGGTTGAGTTCCATATTGGCAAATACAGGGATAAATTTATTTGTGATATTATGCCTATGGATGTGTGTCACATACTGCTAGGAAGACCATGGTAGTATGACAGAAAGGTAGTGCATGATGGAAAGACAAACTGTTACAAGTTTTTCAAGGATGGGATTAAGCACATGCTTGTACCCATCAAGGAGGAAGAGACAACAGAAACTAGTGGAGTCAAAGAATTGCTGGTGGGCGGAAAGGAATTTTTGAAATAGATCGAAGACAATGAGATAAAATATGTTGTTGTAAGGAGGCCAAAAATAGTGTTGTTACACACTGAAATTGCAGATTTTCCTGAAGAAATTCAGGACATGTTGCAGGAGTTCAGTGACATCGTGGTGGATGATTTGCCGGATAAATTGCCTCCTAAGAGAAGTATTGGTCATCACATAGAATCTATACTCAGAGCTAGTTTACCAAACAAGGGAGTGTACCGAATGAGTCGTAAGGATAATGAAGAGATTAGGAAACAAGTACAGGAATTGCTGGATAAGGGGTTGATAAGGGAGAGTTTAAGTTCCTTTGCAATTCCAATAGTTTTAGCTCCCAAAAAAGGATGAAAGTGGTGAATGTGCACAGTTTCGAGAGCCATCAATAAGATTAGCATTAGGTTCAGGTTCCCATTGCCATGAATGAATGACATGATGGACTGCTTAAGTGGAGCAACGCATTTCTTGAAAATTGATCTGAAGAGTGGATACCACTAGATCCAAATTAGGGAGGGGGACGAATGGAAAAAAACTTTGAAAACTAATGAAGGCCTGTATGAGTGGCTAGTGACGCCATTTGGGTTAAGTAATGCCCCTAGTACATTTATGCACCTGATGAATGAAATGTTGAAAGAGTTCATTGGGAAGTTCATGATTGTGTATCTTGATGATATACTGATTTTCAGCAAGACTAAAGAAGAACATTTTTGACATGTTCGGAGTGTGCTAGAGAAATTGCAGCAAAACAAGTTGCTGATAAATTTGAAAAAATGTTCTTTTTTCAGAGGGAATTAGTTTATTTGGGGTTTGTGATTGCAAAAAATGAGTTGAAAATGGACCCAAAGAAAGTTTCAACTATCGTTAGCTGGCCATCCCCGAAGAGTCTATTCGAGGTTCGTAGTTTTCATGGGTTGGCAAGTTTCTATCGTAAGTTCATAAGGAATTTTAGTGATATCTGCACACCTATGTTGGACACAATAAAAAAAGCAAGTTAGCCTTTCTATTGGATTGAAGCGACAGAGAAAAGCTTCTAGATCTTGAAGAAGAAGATCACTGAAAGATTGATTTTGAGGTTACCTGATTTTAACAAATAGTTCCAAGTTCGTTGTGATGCCAGTGGTAGAACCATTAGGGTCGTACTCAGCTAGGAAGACAAACATGTTGCTTCTTTCAGTGAAATGTTGATTGAAAGCAGGCAAAAGTACTCGTCTTATGATAAGGAGTTCTATGTTGTCATCCAAGCCTGGAAGCATTGGAGACACTATTTGTTGGGTAATGAATTTATTTTGTTTTCTGATAATTCTGCATTGTAGTACGTTATGCAATAGCATAAGTTGAACCACAAGCATGCAAAGTGGGTTGAGTACTTGCAGAGCTTCACATTTGTATTGAAGCATATTAGTGGACAGGCCAATAAGGTAGCAGATGCGTTGAGCAGGAGAGATTTTCTCTTGCAAGAGAGCATGATACAAGTGCTGGGTTTTGAACACCTGAAAGACTTGTATCAGATAGATGCAGATTTCAAGGAGACTGATGAAGCCTGCCAAAATCCTTTGTTGAGGACTAATAGTCCATGGCTGGGCTATAACTTATAGAAGAAACTGCTATTTAAAGGAGGACAACTATGTGTTGGAAATAATAATAAGAGGGGGGGGTGAATCAATATTATCAGATCAGTAAAACTTTTTCATTTTCACACTCAGATTCACATACGCGACTTCAGTTAAGGATATACGCGTATATACGCGACTGTATTAAATGCAACAAGCGTATATGCAACAATCTTATGATTCGGTTAGCTTATCTTCAGTAAATTCATCAGAACATTATTAACCACATTAACAGTAAACAGGTGTAGAAAAAATAGTACAGATCATCACACATAGGAAGCACACATGAACACCATGATATAAGGTGGAAACCCAATGTGGGTGAAAATCACCTGCTGCAATTCGTCTCTTTCTTCCTTTAATAAAAAACTTCTTTTACAATGTACTGGTGCAGTCCTTTACCAGCACGCAGGCTACAACCTACAGAGGGCTAAAACCCTCTCTCGTTTTCCAGTTACTTATGGAAGGGAGCTACAACCCCCTTAGCTCTTGTACTAGCGGATATACTAGTACGTAGGTGCTGACCTACAGAAGGCTGCAACCTTCTTTTTTTCAGGGACCACGTTTCATCAATTTTCAGACTGGATCCATAAGTACAAAACAATCATTGCTGCAATACAATCATCCACTTATACTTGCATCATAAATCTCTAAATCACCCTGTCATCAAAAACACAGAACGCAAACCAGAGCCCAGAACTCTGCAACAACCAGTAGAATCAACAGCAACCTGAAATACCAAATCTCATAATGCATACGCTACTTTACTATACCAAAACCGTGTGTATATGCACTTTCACCTTATACAACCCGCGTACAGATCTAAAGATAATTACTTGTACCTTCGCTGTTATATCAACCCAATCCAAGCAGCACAAATTGATAACTAGCAATACTAGAGCCTCGCACTTTGTCAGACATTCATTCCTTGCTCACCCTTGCACACACTCTTGGCCTAATGATCTTCTCCTTATATAGGTTAGGCTTCTCTCAATACCATGGTCCAAAACCATGTAGAAACAATACCATGAACCCAATACTTGGGGTCGTCA
>APFE030330297.1:273933-293609 GCA_000404065.3 Pinus taeda
GGCTGCAACCTTCTTTTCTTCAGGGACCACGTTTCATCAATTTTCAGACTGGATCCATAAGTAAAAAACAATCACTGCTGCAATACAATCATCCACTTATACTTGCATCATAAATATCTAAATCACCCTGTCATCAAAAACACAGAACGCAAACCAGAGCCCAGAACTCTGCAACAACCAGTAGAATCAACAACAACCTGAAATACCAAATCTCATAATGCATACGCTACTTTACTATACCAAAACTGTGTGTATACGCACTTTCACCTCATACAACCCGCGTACAGATCTAAAGATAATTACTTGTACCTTCGCTGTTATATCAACCCGCGTACAGATCTAAAGATAATTACTTGTACCTTCCTTGGATGAGGCAAATGCCTTCGGCTTAACCCCTTGAGATTGAGAGAATTATTGACACACAGGTGGCCAAGTGAACTCACAGAAAAGAGTACCTTCAGTACCTTATCAAGTGGAAGAACGGTCCCATTGAGGATAGTTCGTGGCTTGACGCGGCACAGATACAACATGCAGGATATTTTTTCAAGGACCTCATGGAATGGAGCCATGATTTTTTGTTCCCTTGGGAGCCTGATGTAGCTGCATCCAGCTTGGGCTGAAAAAAATGAAAGTTTTTGTCTCACAGGTTACAGGTTGACAGGTTTACAGGTCATTGTAACTAAGTCTTTTAAATCTCTTTAGTTTCTAGCATTTAGGAATTAACAACAAGTTATGTTTTAATTTCATTATAATTTCTTTTTAGTTATTGTTTTGAATTAATTACATAATTTAGGTGAATGGGAATTAATAGTTATCCAATGTAACTACATGTAACTATTGACAGTTTCTAAAACCGTTCAAAAAATCATACAAAATGGGAAAAATGAGACATTTGTAAAATTGATTCCATCATAGCAGAAAAACAAATAATCATACAAGAGATTTTCAAAATTCATCTGAGTCCATTCGTCGCTAAATACAATTTCTTTCCGTTTCATAATAAATTGAATGCATTTAAAAACGGTGGCAAGAATTGGCAGAATAATTATTTTTTTATAGACATCTAAGAAACAACAAAATTAAAAAAGCCAAGAGCAAGTGGGAGTGACTACATCAAATACACGAACGAGGCTATAGTCAAACACTGAGACATTCAATAATGATAAAGACCTACAGTTACAGAAACACGTTGAGCATTTTGGCAAAAGAAATCACCTGAGTAGACGGAGGGTTTCATACGAAAACAATTCCATTACATCAAAGGGAATACATTAATCACCAAGTATCATTCCAACTGAAGTATTGTACTTTCCTTATGAATATTATACAAGTAAATTTATACAAATATCTAAATCATTACAGTCCAAAGATAGAAAAAAATACATTGCATGTTCGACAAAGGAACCGGGTTTGAAAACCCCAGTATTGAAACCCAACAAACCAGTTGTGAATGCCAAAACCTGAACCTAAAAAGCTTGACAGACAAGTTAAGAGCCACGACCGCATACAAGTCCTAACCACTTACAGACAGAGAGAATTGTTTTAAGAGTTGGTCGGCTTGGAACCGACTCAACCGAGTTGGTCTGAGCTGGAAAAAAAATTTGCAACTCGGCATAAAAAACGGTTCCAGAGGCCGAGTCATGACTGACCCAGCCAAGTTATAGCATGACTCGGCCAACTCAGCCATATCCACAACTACTCGGCCGGGTCAATCAATGCAGCCATTAAACCATAAAAACAATGATTTTTAATATATTTTTTAAAATTTTTAACATTTTGCTGAGTGTTGCAGAATCCAAGTTGTTTTATAAATTGGTTAAGTGCTATTTGGGGTCCATTCCCCTCTCCCAAACCCTATTTAATCCTCTCAAATGCTCTCATTCTCTCATAGCCATCTCATGCATTTGAGTGAGAAGTTCAGTGAGAGATTGTAAGAAGCTGTTGAGTTTGTTTTTGGAGCAGCAATGAGGAGTCTTTGGCAAGCATTGTAGTTGGAGTGAGGAGCTTCTTGGGCAGCCATTTGGAGAAACATTGAGGAGTTGATTTCTTGGAGCAAGCTTGAGGAGGCAGTTTGTTCCTGGAGGTATTTTTTTCACTTGAAAAAATATGTTTATTCTTATTAAATTTTAGGTGCATATCCAGAAATCCTAAAGAGTGTTTTTTGTGAAAGAAATGAACATTGAATCAATTTTTTTTTTTTTTTTTTTTTTTTTTTTTTTTTTTTTTTTTTTTTTTTTTTTTTTTTTTTTTTTTTTTTTTTTATTTTTTATCAATTTCAGATTGTTTGCTTTCATTTTCCTAGTCAAAAAATGGCACCTAGAGTGAGAGATCCTGCTTGGGCAATATGTTGAAATGGTTGATAGCAAATGCATTGCAAATTTTTGCCAAAGAAAATTAAGGAAGGTCCTGGGGGCATTAATAGGTTGAAACAACACTTGGCAGGGATTAGAGGCCAAATTACTCCATGTACCTCACCAGAAATTGGGGAGATTAGGAAGGAATTGTTAGCCAGATTTGAGAAGTTTAAAGAAGATAAGGCTAGGAAAAAAGAGTTAGAGGCTGAAATTGGGAGGAAGAGGGAGATACAAAAAATGATGGCTACCAACCCTCATTATGATTTTGAGGGTTCTTCCTCTCTCGCTCATATTGATGCATGCAACCCTTTTCGATATGTTCCTCCCTTTTTTGGTTCTGTTCAAGATAAGGGAAAGGGTAGAATGAAAAAGGATGATATGACTATCAAAAGTTATTTCACTCCCTCCTCTCCATCAGATGCACATGGTCCTCAAGCTAGTAAAAGTCAAATGCAACCCACTTTAGATAACCATTGGAAGAAAGAATTGAGGGAGACTACTTGTGATTACATAGCTAGATGGTGGTATAATGCTAATATCCCCTTCAATGCTTCCCTTTCACCATATTATGAGCCTATTTTTGATGCCATACATGCTGCTGGAAAATGCTTCAAAGGCCCTACTATGCATGAGCTAAGGGGGTATCGTTTGCAGAAAGAAATTGACTCCATTAATAAGTATTTGAAATATTTCAAGGACTTATGGGCAAGAACATGATGTACCATCATGTTAGATGGATGGACTGATCAAAGAAACCGTACCATCATAAACTTTCTTATCTTCTGCCCATGGGGAACCATGTTTTTAAAATCAGTTGATGCATCTGATAAGGTAAAAGATGGGAAATTTTTGTTTCAGCTATTGGATCAGGTTGTTGAGGAGGTGGGGGTGGCTAATGTTGTTCAAGTCATCATAGATAATGCCTCTAACTATGTTCTTGCTGGTAAACTGTTAAAGGAAAAACAAAAGACCATCTTTTGGACCCCATGTGCTGCACATTGCATAGACCTCATGCTTGAGGATATTGGAAAATTAGATTGGGTCAAAAACATTGTAGATCATGCCAAAAGCATAACGAAATTTATCTACAATCATTCATGGATTTTGAGCCTCATGAGGGAACACAATGGGAGCAGGGATATTATTAGGCCTACTATCACTAGATTTACTACTCATTTTTTGACATTGCAATCTATGCTTTCCCAAAATAGAAACTTGCAAAAGATGTTTTCCAGTGATGAATGGAATTAAAGAAATTGGTCTCACAAACTGGAAGGAAAAGAATTGAAAAATAAAGTTAATGAAGAAACTTTTTGGAGAAAGGCAACAGAGGTTGTGAAGCTTGTTGAGCCATTGGTTAAGGTATTGTGGTTGGTGGATGGGGAAAGATTGGCTATGGGCTTCATTTATGAGGCTATGGATCAAGCAAAGGAGCAAATAAAGAGGGCATACAGGGATAGAGTGGCTAAGTATGGGCCCATTTGAGCAATCATTGATGAAAGATGGAACAATCAACTCCATCGCCCTATACATGGGTACTTTTTGAACCCACGGTATCATTATAAAGCTAAGGAGTCAGGAGCTTTGAGGGGGGAGGTCAGAGATGGATTGATTGACTACATTGACCGCATGATCCCATTTAATTATGATCAGCTGGAGATACACCAACAGGTCACGACCTTTAGCAATGCCTCGGGTACCTTTGGGAAGAACCTAGCAAAGATTGCAAGAGGAGCAGATGAGCCAAGTAAACAAAAATTTCAATTTTCAAATTCTTAATAGTTTAACTTTTTTTTTTTAAAATTTTGTTTAATCATTTATAATTTGAAAGTTGGATATAATTTGTAATTTTGTTGAGCTAACTCATTACACTCCTATGTTTTTTTCAGCACAATGATGGGAGGCTTTTGGTGGCCATTGTCCTGAATTGCAGAAGTTTGCAATTCGTATTTTGAGTTAAACTTGCAGTGCTGCTGAGTGTGAGTGCAATTGGTCTGTCTTTGAGAGGATTCACACAGTGAAGAGAAACCGTTTCAATAAAAAAGGGTTAAAGGATCTAGTCTATGTCCAATACAACCTCCGTCTCAGATGAAACCAATTGCTGAATAAAAGACCTGATTCAGATCCCATTATGTTGGAAGACATTGATCCAACATTAGATTGGGTAGTGGAGAGTCATCCAGTGGAGTTTGATCCTGATGAGGATCTTGATTTTGATATAGATAGGGAGGCATCACTCGAACATGATGTTCAGTTAAATGCAGATCCTGATCCATAGCCTCAGCCTCAGCCAGCAAGGACTCCAGTTGCAGGTGCTTCCTCCACTCAGCCACGATAGAAGTGCAGCCGCATATCTTCTATATCTCAGCTTGCATCTGCTACATAGCCTGTTAGTGCTACAACTTCTATAGTTGCAGTTGGAGATGATGATGATGATGAGGAGCCATGGGGCCCCCTATCTGACTCTGATGATGATCCAGAGATTAATCGACATGATCTTGGCTCCTCTGGAAGTAGCTACTAGCTAGTAGTACTAGAGCCTGGTCACAATTTACTTTTGTTGTAGAGGCCATTTCTAGCCTCCTTGGTTATGTGTTTTTTGTTTTGAATCTTTGATGATGTATGTATTTCCATTGGACAGTGAACTAGGTGTTATTTTGATATAATGGATATATTCACGAGCCTAATTTGATCATATGTTGTCTTCCATCTATATTATAATGCTGTGTGTTTGGAAACATGAATGAAAATCTTTAAAATTATGTTTTTTTATAAAAATAAATAAATATTTAATGTATTTTTTACAATGACCGAGTCATTAAAATCGAGCCGACCGAGTCAATAACAAGTCGGAGTCGACCCTCAGTCGAGTCATAGTTTTAAAACATTGACAGAGAGTATCCATACCAAACTACTGACAGAGAAATCAACACAGAAAATGATTGACAGGGAAGCCGAGGCTCATACCCTTAAAACCCTAAACTGCTAATAAGTGATTACAGGAAAAGACCCCACCCGTTTGGGCCAGCAATAGTAGAACCAAAGTCCACACCTGGAGCACCCGACAAATCACCTATAAGGACAACACCCCGATGTTAGAATTGTGAGAAAAATTAAAACCCTGAAACATAGAAATGCACAATGAGGGTTTGTAAGCCTATGCTTACCAGAAGAGCAGCGTCGAACTGGAGGAAGGATTTGACCAGTCGCCAACCAGCAAGGGAACCGTGCTCACAAAGGAGAAAGTCCCTTAGCATAACCAGAAAAACCAACTGAATAGCTAAAGCAGAGAAAGAGGACTTACCACTGTGCAACCGACGAGTTGAGGTCGAATGCTGAGTCCCCTGATGGCTGAAACCTGACATGCCACAGTCAAATAACAAGTTAAATCGCAAAGCACATACAGGTCAAGCACCACTGAAACAAACCACCAAAGTCACAAAGGAATAGTAGAGAAACCCTCATAGCCAACTTTCCATCTAGGTGTCCCGTTCTGGCCGTGCCTAAATGTCGTACAATACTTCAGTTGGAATGATACATGGGACGGTTCTTCCACTTGACAAGGTAATGAAGGTACTCTTTTCTGTTAGTGCACTTGCCCACCTGTTTGTCAAGAATTCTCTCAATATCAATGGGCTAAGCCTAAAGCATTTGCCTCATCCAAGAACCGGGTCCGTGATATCGTAATCGTAAATTCCCCATTTCCATTCACAGACCATACGATCCCACAACACTTGCCGATTACGATTTGCGAGATGACCAACAGGTTATGGCCCGTGATGTGATCAAATTCTCGCTCAGTTAGTAGATTTTGGAGCGAATTTGTGGGATTATATTAGTTTCAGAGAAATTTGTGGAACAAATAATGGGAGAACTAGGAGAAGTCATAACTTCTTCAGTTCTTATCCAAATTGGATGCAAGAAGAGACTAGATAGCCATTTTTGAGAATTATGAACTCATTGAGACAATTTTCAGAGGCATTTGAGCATTGCAAACACACTTCTTTTGTAATTTTGAGCATAATAGAGAGGCCCAATCATTGGAATATGGACCAAGGAGACGTAGCCCAGGAGGTGTGAACTCCTCATCAAATCTCTATGTTGTGTTGTATTTTAGTGTTCTTTGCTGCTATTTTGTTGTTGTTCAACATATGTTTTATGTTAAATTGTTTATAACATTTAAATAAGAAACTCTCATGGGAATCAGTTAATTAAGAAAACAAGGTGAATCCTTAAGCACTTTATAGTAAAATGATAAGTATCTTGGGTTTTATTCTGAATGGGGAATTAGCACAACATTACTAATCTGCTCCATTTCAGATCATCCACGTACCCAATGGAATAAAATTGTGACTTAATGAGGGTTTTGAAATATTCCCACTTAGTCATTGTAGGTTCTCCTTCCAAACTCAGGGTTTCCATGTGGCTCTCCCAACAAGTCAATGCATGGCCCTTTAATTTCAGTCGCACAAATGAGATCTTTTGCCCTTCCTTGATCTGATGGATGTTGAAATAAACTTCTAGTTACTGCAACCAATGGTTCAACTTCAAAGTGTTGATATCACCATGGTACGACTTGATATCAAAATTTTCTTCCATTTTAAATAGGGATTGATTAACGACACTCAAACTAGGTTGATCTTTTCTAGATTCCTTCTTAGACTGGTTCTTCGTTTCTCCTCGATATTCTGATCTCTTTTTTGATTTGTCCTCTGCATTCAAACCCCCATCTTCTCCAAATATCCAAAAATTTCTATTCAAGGCTATCATGAGGAGGTTTACATTACGGTTGATATCTGTGACTTGTTGTTCCAGTTGTGTAAACCTCACCTCTATAGGATAACGAGGTTCGTTTACAAATTTGTCGACCATGATTAGGGTTTTACAATTTTCGGCCTTGCCGATCTAGATCCATGCAATGTCCACAAAATAGCTAAAGAAACCTGCTCTAATACCATATGATCCATAGAATGCCATGGATATTCAACTGGACAGTTCATCACAACAGATTTGATAATAAAATATTAAATACTGAATTTTTACACTATTATAGTTTTGTTAAAATTTTAGATCTATAGATTTAACTGTAATTAGTGCTTGCATGCAAATGGAAATTATGTGGAAAAGTAGAGAACAAAAAGATAATCTCACACACACATAAGGCACAATATATGCTCTTTGGGAAACCCTTTCGAGAGAAAACCCAACTAGTAGGTGAGACTGTTTAGCTCTCTTTATTATGAAACCAGCTCAAGAAAAGATAGAAAAGATAGATCAACGCCTTAAAATTCAACCTCTTCGAGGGGGCAACCTCCTTTACATTACATAAATGAACAATTATTGGATGATACAAATGAAAATACCTCCTTTCTATATATAGGAGTCTAAGGGGTCATAACATAATCAGAGCCTACTTAACAATAATAATGTAAGGGCACAATAATAACAATAGTGGGCTTCTATGGGGCACAATAGTAACAATATGGGCACTACATGGGTACATCAATATAATAAGTGGGTTGTACTAATAACATAAGGGGTTACACTAGTAGTATAGGGGCCTAACATGCCCCTCTCCTTCAAAAAGTGTTGTCCTCAACGCTTGAGTAGTTCTTGATGCTTTTGTATAAAATCCTTGTCCTCCCATGTGGAATCTTCAGCGGGTAAGTCCTTCCACTTGATGAGATACTCTGAATTGATCGATTTCGTAGCTGTCGGGTTCTTGTTTCTGTGACTGCTCCAGGTTCCAATATGATTTTTCCTTCCTCTTCAATTTCTGGCAATATTGTTTGAATTAGGATCTTTTGAAACTTTTGAATAAGTGGCCATACTTCTTCGTCCTTCTTCCATTCATCCCTTGCTTCGTTTATCCGATCTGGTCGGATAATAGAAATAGCACAAAACAATGCTTCCACATCCTCATTCTTGAAGAGTCTTCCCATTCGGTAAGGTTGCCATTTTTTAAGTGCATGTAGTATTACCAACATTTCCTTCTCATAAATAGCTTGCTTGAGATGTAGCAGTAAAAATACCCAATGTTGATCTACCTGTTGTTTCGTTTGATTTTGCACCGAAGTGGCATTATCCTTTAAAAGTTGGAGAACTTGTTGTTGATGCTCAATGTGATCTTTCACTGCTTGAACCTTTTTCCTCTTGATATGTCCTTCTATCTCTAGAGTTTGAGGAGTTGTAATTTCTTCCAATCCTTTACAAGATATGGTCGGATTCATTTCTTGATGCTCGATGTGATCTTTCACTTCTTGAACATTTTTCTTCTTGATATGTCCTTCTATCTTGATAGTTTGAGGAGTGGTAATTTCGACCAATGAATTACAAGATATGGTTGGATTCACATCCTCTTTCTCGATGTGATATTTCACTTCTTGCACCTTTTTCTTCTTGATATGTCCTTCTATATTGAGAGTTTGAGTGGTAATTCTTGCCAATGCTTTACAAGATATGGTCTGATTCATTTCTTCTTTCTCTGGGGTGGAGTCCTGGCGTATATCCTCTTCTTTTGATGTTTCTTGATCCTTTTCTTTCTCCTCTTCATATACTATGTAAAATAATTTCTTCTCAGCAAACTTAAGACCTTTAGTGCATTTGCTATCACAATTGTAATAAAGCCCTTTTTCTCTTTTTTCTTCCATTTGTTGTGGTGTAACCCTTGTAGGTTGTGGAAGGCTAGGAGAAACACCACTTCCATCTTTATAGTTGTGAGGTGTATGCTTCTTAGTTTCCATAATTTTGCTTTCCAATATGTCACAAAGCCCTTTGACTCTTTCCAATTGTTGTGGTGTTACTCTAAAGAAGGTGTTGCTCTTTGTATCCTCATAATGTGCTATCATTTCCTCCGTGAAAATTGACCACGTAACAAGTTGTTTACGAGAACAAAACCCTTCATACCATAAAAATTGATCTGGTTCTAAATATGAAGATGCAATACATACCTTTTGTAATAGTGGTACACCATGTAGATCAAAATATTGATCCATCTGAAGTATCCAATTTACGGGATCCTTGCCATCAAACTTCCTCATCTTGCTTTTTCTTGATTTTAAGAGCTCGATCTTGAAACGACTGTAAATCTATACTTTTGGATCTTTAAGTTCTGAAATTATGATCTGTAGTATCCCTCTGTGTCCTCTTTCCAATGCCACCAGTCTGATCCAAGTTGGATTCTCCAAGAAAGAGTTATGCACAATCTCCCAAGGTGACCTGATTATAGACCTTTCCAGAAGAGCGAACTTGTATGAAGTTCCACGTGTCACTGTTTTGACCTTCGGCTCTAAAACATATATACAAGAAAACTACAGCCCGTCCTCTTTCTGTATATTCTTACAAAATTTCAATCCGATGCTTAGAGATAATGTTATGACGATTTTCCCTAGGTCACTTGTTTGGAATGTAATTCATGACTCTGCAAAAAGACCAACTTCCTCAGATCATATCGCTGCAAATATAGCACAAAAAGCTCTGAAATTGGTACCCGAGATTTAGCGCGATGTCTTCTCAAGTTGTTTGTTTTTTCAACTTCTGAAACATCGTAGAAAAAAAGTTATAGAAAAAATGCCATGATGCCCTGTTTAGAGCAGCGAAACCCTATAATCCAAAGCTCTAATACCAAATGTTATGGAACCAGCTTAAGAAAAGATAGAAAAGATAGATCAACGCCTTAAAATTCAGCCTCTTCGAGGGGGCAACCTCCTTTACATTACATAAATGAACAATTCTTGGACGATACAAATGAAAATACCTCCTTTCTATATATAGGAGTCTAAGGGGTCATAATGTAATCAGAGCCGACATAACAATAATAATGTAAGGGCACAATAATAATAATAGTGGGCTTCTATGGGGCACAATAGTAACAATATGGGCACTACATGGGTACATCAATATAATAAGTGGGTTGTACTAATAACAATAAGGGGTTACACTAGTAGTATAGGGGCCTAACACTCTTTCTCTGTCTGGAAATACGACCACAGGTACAAAGAAGTAATGCCTATGGCCCATAAGCTGCTACAATGCATAAATCATCTATATGTGCTCTACCTTCTATCTCTCATGGTTATCTTTGCTTAGTTATGAAACAAAATTCTCTCGAAAGAATGGAAATGCCTCTTCCTCCTAGTGGCTCGATTATAACACAACTAGATAACCTACTATTGGTTAAGTTTGACTATATCAACTCTTAACTGGAGTTGTAATATAGACTCTTATAGAGTATTCTACTTCATAATAATGTTGCTAGTCCCTTTTCCATGAATAACGATTTTGGCGTGGCATCCTCCGAAACTATAGGTGTGAAAACAAGAAGGTTAACTTATGAGTGGCATAAATTTTTCATACAGACTCTGACTGATGCGCTTCTTGTGCCATTGGAAATATCTTTGTGTGTAGAATAGCATGAAAAGTTGGGGTGCTCAAACGACAAAGTTTTACCCCCCAAAAATGTCATTTGGTGCCTCAAAATGCTCCCAGAAGTTTTCAGATCACGTTTTGCCAAATTGAGTCCCTCAGGTAAAAATGGTCCCGTGAGATAATTCCTCCATTTTTTCCACTCCAAATGCATCGAGATAGATGAGAAACAATATGATGATAAAATCTGGATCATTTACCCTTTTAATATTTTATTAAGTCACTTTAGGAGACTTTCACTTTATAAAATTAAAAAGGACTTTTCACTAGCCTAGGATATGCCTCCCTTTTCATCCCTTAGGCAACTTATAAATTTTTCCTAGGCGAATCATGTTCCCTTATTAAAATTATTCCCCACATTAGGCTATGAGAACTTATTAGGCTAGAAGAACCTATCTTATTTCTCCTAAGTGGTCAGGGACATTATGCATTGGGCAATCTAGGTGTGGTAATGGTATTCAAGGGTGTTGAATCCATTTTTGTTTTAAAATCCTCAATTCATGTGAATCTAAAGTTGTAATTTTGAAAAAGATGGGTTTGGTGGATTCTAGCTAATATTATGAGTGGTAGTGGATGTAAATGACACATCTTTTTCTATTCAAAATTCCATGTCCCAACCTAATTATAATGTGGGAGTAAGTTCCTAAAGGGCCATTTACCTATTCAACCTTATGCTTCCAACACAAATATCTATAAGGAATGGTTCTCTTTTTGGTGCACTAGGGATGTATAATGCAATTGAACATAATGATATAGGTGATGTCATTGACAAATTCATTTTTTATACTATAATTCTTTTGCATGTTATCCTATATCCTTATTATAAAGAGATGGTCAAGGGAATAAGAATGGCTACACCCTCATCCATTGTGAGGTGAATATAGGTTGAGAACAATGCTTTTATAAAGATAAGTGTCCAATATTAATGTGTAGAAAGAGTAGATGAAATAAATGTAGTTGATAGTATGTTGTTCTAGTGTTATCGATGGGTGGATAGGCACTGAATAATATTCACCTATCAACATCATAGTCACATATGTAATAGAGCATTTGTTTCTTAGAGCTATTGATTGTTTTGGAAAGCGCAAAGATGTAACATAGTAGTTTGAACTTCTCTCAGATGCTATATTGGAGGTTGGGTGTGCGATTGTGGTGTAGGTTGCAACATATGAAATGTGTAGATTCATTGGGTTACTTGTTAAGGTGGATACATAGATATTTTTGAACCTATTCTTGTGTACATCTAGAGTTTATTTGTGATGACCACTAGTTAATAATACAATCATTTTAGGAAGGAATTACTTGACCCCACACATACTAGATACACTAATGATTGTCTTATATTGGAGAAGATGTTGGAGGTGAAATCACCATTGTATGCCAATAGAGTCCAAGATATATGAGGGGAATATGGATGTTCAAGAATTGGATAATGATTCATGGGTAGATTACAATTATTTGGTGTCATTCTTAGGCTCTATAGTGGAGGTAATTTTCTATAATACCACTGTTGAAATTCTCACTGTAGATTAACCTGATTATGCAATATAACTAAAGCAAAATACTTAATCTACTTCTACAATCAAACTTGCAGAAGCTTAAAGATTGAGCTGAACACATATAACCATAAGAAGAAGAATCAATGCACATGAAACACATAAAATACTCAGGGGAAAGCCTCAGCTAAAAACCCCACTATCTGTATTATCGTACAAGGTGGAAATACATCAGAATTACAGAAAGCTTTAGCTCCCACATCTAACCAGCTCTTAGTACAATCCCCCTGGATGCTCACAGGAAAACAAAGCTTCTCACAAGCCTTCTCCTCTGCCCTCCAGGCTCCTATTTCCTTGCGCAGTTTCTTCTGGGTGATCCTCCTATTACCAAGTGGAAGACTGATCACTCACACTGATCCTACACCCTGCAAAACTATGCAATCCTCAAGGAACCTTATTCCTTCTGCCTGGATGAGTTTCCTTTATAGAAAACTCATGCAACTGATAGTACAATGTCCCTGTCTTTAATATCAATTGGGTCTTTGTCTGAACTGACATGCATGAGTTATTTATGAGAGAATCCTTAGTTATATGGAGTATACTAGTTGCATGCATGCATACATTAACTGATTGAACTCACAATTAGTTCCTCAAACTGTTTGGAACTAATTTAATTAGACTTAACTCAGTAAACTGGGCTAACTAATTACAACTCAAATACAACTCATCCTTATCTCCTTAACTAAGGGATAATCTCTTTAATTTAAGGGATAACTGTTGGATGACTTCACAAAGACTTCTAGCTTGAATTTATCCAAATAATTAACTCAAGATGAATTAATTAATTATTTTCCAAGCAGCTGGTGAGACTAAATTCAAATTTTAATGATGCATGCAACACTTCTCCTTAGTGTTGTTGCTCTAGCAACTCCAGAAACAAAAAAAACATCCAACCTGAATCAGAATGATGCATCTGTCATCAAAGTCTCTGAATGCTATTGCCTTTGTCAACTAAAAACTCTGCACTTATGTTGACTCAACCTTTCTACACTTTTGTTAATCCTTCTTTACGCTCTTCAGTATTTGACTACTCTAGCCTCTGTCACTTTGATCTCTGACTGCATCAATCCCACTGATTCCTCCAACTACTCTGTACTTTGGGCTCTCGTAGTAAGGTACAATCCATGAGATAAAACCTCTCAATGAACCTTTCCCAATTTCAGCCTTCTTGGGACTATCACTTCACATCGCCCCACCTCACACCTGGAGGTATGGTTGCATGTGATTCCTTTTCTAACTTCTCCAATTGTGGCTCCTCCACAATTGTTTGAGATTTCTTTTAGCGCTGCATGTTGAGATGTAATTTACTCTCCCTTTCAACCACCAAGTCTCTAACATTGGCCTTGCTACTCAAAGCTTTGCATGCATCTTGAACCTCAAGGGCATACATGTTCTGCACCAGTGAACTGATCTGTTTCACCTGTCCCGTGGTGATGTGTCTGAGGGAAACCTTTCCCTTACTGAAGACAACTTCGTAGCCTTTTTCCTCCAACATCACGGTTGATACCAAATTCTTCTTCAGTCCAGGCACATACTTCACATCTGTCAAGGTGATAGAAGCTCCATGCTCCCTCTAAAAAGAAATCGTGCCCACTCTAGAAACACTATAACTTTCATCATCACCCATCTCTATGAGTATCTTGAGGTCTTTCTCCTCCAAGGTACTGAATAAACTTTTATTGCCGGTCATGTGGAATGAGGCTTCACTGTCAAGAAACCAACATGCGATGAGGGTGAAGTCCATTTCGAACCGAGAGGCCAATGCCTCACCTTCAGATCCTTCCAAGGATCCCTTCTTGGACTTCTTCGATGGGAAATTAGTCGCTTAATGTCCCATCTCATGAAAATTAAGGCATCTCACTTTAGACTTGTCAACCTTCTTCCCTCCATGAGAAGAATTCGATTTGGAATGAGAATACTTCTTCCCTTTCCTTGCCTTACTTGCTAAGGCTAGATTTTCTTCATTGTCCTTGGATGCAGAACCATCTTGTGTGCTCCTCCTGATCTCCTCCTGCATGAGATTCGACAACAATCATTCCCAATCTAACATTTTCTCCCTTCCATTCACAGAGTCCTGGTAGTTATGCTAACTCTTTGGAAGGCCAATAAGAGCGAGGCTCACCATATCATCATCGGCAGTAGTTATTCCCACACTTCCAATATCATATGTACAGGTGGTGAGCTTGTTCAGATATGTGAAAATAGTATCACTGTTCTCCATCTTGATTCTTTGAAGCTTATCCTTAAGCGCCAATTTCCTCTGGTCGCTACTGTTCTGATATAGGTCCTTCAATATCTTCCACATTGAAAACGAAGTCTCCTTCCCATGGAGACTTGAGACAATATGGTCTTGAACTCCCTCCAGGATGATTTGTCTTGCCCTCCCCACACACTTCTTCCATTCAACCAATTCTTGTGCATTAGCTACAGCTAGTTTGGGGATTTCTTGATCAATGAAATCCTTCAAACCATTGTCTTCTAATACAAATTCCATGCGATCTTTCCATGCTATGTAATTCTAGTTGCCATCCAAGGCATACTTGAGTCTTAAGCCATAAAATGGCATTGACCAACCTGATGTATGAGATGAATTCAATTTGTACCTTCAACCCCAAACTTCAAACTTCAAATTTCCCTTCTCAGTATACTGTTCACAGCTTCGATCACCTTTGCTCTGATACCGTGTATAATTTCCTGCAAATTCTGTACAAATCTACCTCTGAGATCTATGTAGAAAATTTGATTGTAGACTAACTTGATTATGAAATGTAACTAAAGCAAAATACTTAATCTACTTCTACAATCAAACTTGCAGAAGCTTAAAGATCGAGTTGAATCAGAGCTGAACACATATAACCATAAGAAGAAGAACCAATGCACATGAAACATAGAAAATACTCAGGGGAAAGCCTTGGCTAAAAACCCCACTATCTGTATTATCATACAAGGTGGAAATACATCAGAATTACACAAAGCTTTAGCTCCCACAACTAACCATCTCTCACTACAATCCTCCTGGATGCTCACAGGAAAACAAAGCTTCTCACAAGCCTTCTCCTCTGCCCCCCAAGCTCCTATTTCCTTCTACAGTTTCTCTTGGGTGATCCTCCTATTACCAAGTGGAACACTGATCACTCACACTGATCCTACACCCTGTAAAACTGCACAATCCTCAAGGAACCTTATTCCTTCTGCATGGATGAGTTTCCTTTATAGGAAAACTCATGAAACTGATAGTACAATGTCCTTGTCTTTAATCTCAACTAGTCCTTTGTTTGAACTAACATGCATGAGTTATTTATGAGAGAATCCTCAAATATCTGGAGTACACTAGTTGCATGCATGCATGCATTAACTAACTGAACTCACAATTAGTTTCTCAAACTATTTGGAACTAATTTAACTGGACTTAACTCCGTAAACTGAGCTAACTAATTACAACTCAAATACAACTCATCCAATCTCCTTAACTAAGGGATAATCTCCTTAATTTAAGGGATAACTGTTGCATGACTTCACAAAGGCTTCTAGCTTGAATTTCTCCAACTAATTAACTCGAGATGAATTAATTAATTATTTTCCAAGTAGCTGGTGAGACTAAATTCAAATTTTAATTCAAGGACAAATTAAAATCGGAATATTCTGAATGCTATTTTTAGAATTTCTATTTTTAACATTTCTTGTTGCTATTCTCAACAACCACATGCTCTTAGTCTTGGAGAAATATATGAAACTTTTGATAACATTTTTTTTGTTTAGTAAAGGATTTATTCATGAATAATAACCCTTATTAGAGTTCTAAATGAATTGAATTTGATCTATTGTTTAGCACATGGGATTGAATGAACATACTTTTCCCCATGGTAGCATATGTGCTTAATCCAAAATGGTATATGGAAACCCTTAGTTGAATACTTTTTATGGATGATAATGCGCTAAAGAATGTATTGTGTGTTGTGATCACAAAGATGTACAACACATGGGAAATGAGAACACTTTGGAGACTTTATTTAGTATGCACGTCTGATGGGGTCCTTCAAGAACCCTCATGCAAATAAAATTGTAAAGACTTAGGGCAAGATAATCCTATTGGTTAGTGGAGGATGCTCCAAGGATGCGACTTCTTGTTATTTGCTTGTGGTATTAGATTAATAGTTCCTATAAGGGAGGAATTGGTACACATATAACTTCATATGCTCTATCAACATGAATAGAATTAAATGAATAAGCTAGTTAAAGCTATTGCAATGCATGGTGCTTTGTCTTGTAGATAGGAAGACATGAGAGTATTAGAGGGGATCAACAACATGATGGTATGAGGACCTAGGGGATGAGACAAATGAGGAAGATCAAATGGGGTGCATCAATATTTGGTTGGTGTGTCATTGATTACTCACGAGAGTCTCAAATTTAGAGAATGGAATTCCTATTTATTATCCCCATGGCTTCATACAGTAGATGGAATGAGAGGAGTAGTGATTGAATCCAATGCTCATTTGATGATTGTTTTAGCTAATTTGTATTTTTCATTGTGTAGTTTTTGTGATGAATCTTATAGACTTCACCACTACAATATAGAATCTTAATAATTGTATTTCATTTTTCTATAACTATTTTGGTGTTCATATATCATTGATCAACATTTATTATTTAGATGCTATAATTTATAAATTCAATGAGAAATACAAAAGTGTGGTGAGGTAGGGGGTGGGTGTCTCCACATGTCTTTAGATTCTTTCATCGTTTGTGTCCTCATATATGAGAAACTTGGTGGAACATTGGATTAATCTTTACAATATTGTTTCCAATAAATCAATAGACTTTTGAGGCTTTTCCCAATAAAGTATCAATGAATAGTTTTAAATAGCCTTCTACTTTTATTGTTTGAAATATTTTCTTAATGCATCATTTGATCACTCTAGTTATCATTTTAACCTTGAGATGACTGCTAGTTTCTATGTCACTAAATTTTCAAAATACTAAGTATTCTGTTATATTGCACACAAGATTAAAGATAATTGTGGAATGTTTTTTCATTAATATGATGCACAATTATATACATCATTATGTGACCATTAGATTAATTTTCCAAGGTCTTTTGGAATCTTGATGATGGTTTGTATTCCTTTTGTAACGGCCCAAAATAAATATCTACTTAACTTTTCTAGTTAACATTAAATTTAAATCAACGTGGCACTTACCTAGCCAAATAAACATGTAATTAATAAACTAAATTCAACTAAGAATAGAGCTTACTTGTGGTGGAAGTAGGATTACCACAACAAGGTTTTGGGGATGACTCTCCACCCAACCGTAGGCTCAATTGTGCAAGAATTTGCTACAACTGGCCACCCCCGAGCCCTCAAACAATGTACTACTGCCAGTGACTCCTATGTCTTAGAACACCATTCTCCCAAGAGAATGAAAGATAGAATCTCGGAAAGATGGAATGCAAGAATGCCTCTCATCTTCCTCACCATCTATATTAAATAGAACAAACATTGGATGGGAACCACATGCACACACTCCATGTGTCTACATGCGACTTTGATTTTTAGCTTTCTTGTTTTATTTCTTTACTTTTCTTTTTTGATTTTTAGCTTTCTTGTTTTATTTTCTTCTTTTTCATAGCTTTACTGATTTTTTATTGTTTTCTTTATTTTTATTTCTTTTATGCTTATTTAGAGCTTTAGTATAGATTATATTATTATTTTTTATTTATTTTCCTTGTATTTTTAAATATCAATTATTATTTATTTAAGTGATTTATTAATTATTAATTTATATTATATTATTCAATTTGCAATGGTTGAATGTGCTCTCTAAAGTTGGTGGTTTTGGGATGAATGCAAACCTAATGGCTAGAAAAAGCCGAAGTATTCCACTAAATGGAAGTTTAAGGCTAACCACCAACATTACCACTTGGCTCTAAGGCTTAGAAATTTTCAAAACATTTCCAAATTTGGCTATAAGTTAATGTCTTCTATTGATTGGAAGTGCTCATAAATGCCGATTTGAAGGTGACTATAAACTATTGGTGGTTTTAAGATGACTGTAAACTGTGGAAATTGGATTTAAGGCTCAACTATTCCCAAAATATTTCCTAATTTAGCTAGAAGTTGATGTCTTCTGCTAACTTGAATTTCTTGCAAATGTGGTGTTTAGATGATGGAAAACTATTACCATAATAGAAGTAAGTTTCTCCAAAAAGGTAGTTTTAGGAAGACCACAATTTGAATCACACTCATGGCTTTGGTAGTGGTTCTAGCTATAGTGTTGACTTTGGCTCAAAGCTCTAGTTGTGGTTCAATCTCTCTTATTTATGCCTGATTGATAGGGATTTGAATCTTGTAGTTAGATTTTCAATCATTGATATTATTCTCCTTTGTAAAATGCAAGGTGAGAAGCAAAAATTATTTCCACATTGCTCACAAGGATGAATATCAAAATTTCCAATCCTACATGTGGTCAACTTGATGAGGGTGTTGACTTCTACAAAAATAACACCCATCTATAACTTAATTTAATTAGTAAACTTACACAAAAAACTATTTTCTTGTTATTAATATTCTTGATTCTGAATGTGAATTGATAAATATACGAATAATGATACATTCCCCTATATTAAACAACCTAGACTATAGTCACACTATTTCAATAGAAGTGCTTATGGACGAGACGAAATATCGTTTTCTTCTCTTTGAGTCATACATCTCTGTTGATTTTAGGGAATGAAAACTACCCTCACATGCTTCACAATAGTATTACTCAACATGCCAATATCACCATAAGGAATTTATTGTAGATGATAAAACAAAAAGCTTCTGAGATTGCATTGCACCAAATGCTAACATGAATACATCCCCAATCCTTAAGGGTGTTGAGAAATGTAACTAGTTTCGGTCTTCATAGTTGTTGTACTCATTTCAATATGTATCCTATGTAACAAACAAGAAAAGAAAAGCAGAGAGGAGGGTCGGCTCTCAATTTTTTGAGAAGTCGGCTGCCTCTTGATTAAAGGAATAACTTAATTGAAATTTAATTTAATTTTAAAATTTTTCATTATTTTAATAATAATTATTTTTGATTCAGTCATCGGAGTTTCCACAGTAAGAGAATTTATCTGCCAACGTTTCGAATCCCAAATGGGATCCATCATCAGGGCAACTTGAAGCTTGATAGAAGAAGAGCAGCCAATTAGGGTATAAATAGAGATGAGGAAAGCAGAGAGGAGGGTCGGCTCTCAATTTTTTGAGAAGTCGGCTGCCTCTTGATTAAAGGAATAACTTAATTGAAATTTAATTTAATTTTAAAATTTTTCATTATTTTAATAATAATTATT
>APFE030330300.1:0-40585 GCA_000404065.3 Pinus taeda
GCAGCAAGTGGTTTTCACCCACATTGGGTTTCCACCTTATATCTGGTGTTCTTTGATGTGACTATCTGTTTTTCTTGTTCATGCTCATTATTTTATGGTACTGATATACAAAAACAATTCAAAGTGTAAATAAGGAAGATTTGGTAAAAGAACTAGATAATACTGGTTCACCCCCCCTCTCAGTATTATTTTCAACACAAACAAGTAATGGCGTCGATCTATATTACATGTTAGGCCAATGGTTAGAAGTTTTTTATTACGCTGCATCATAACCACTCATTCCCTTGCAATGATTTGAAAAGAATGCACTCCAGAATGTTCTGGTCTCTATGCCGCTACGGGGGGATGAGAAGATAAGCGTGTGATCCACTCAATAATGAGTCTGTTTTTTCATATTTATTGTTGCAGTGCCTTATAGTGCACCACATCAATTGTTTTAATTGCTGATTTCATTCCTCGAATCGAATGTTGTCCATCTAGAGTCAGTCGAGGTCTCACTGTTGGCTCTCCACACATATACGTTCTCACCGTTGGCTCTCCAATATGCAGCGTTGGCTCTCCACACATATACGCTTACACCGTTGGCTCTCCAATAGACAACCTTGGCTCTCCACACATATACGCTTACCTCAGCGCCTCCTCCACGTATATCGGCTTACTAATGGGGTCGTCCTGCTTCTACCTCGCCTTGTATTGACCCCATATATCCCCTCCTCCATACCACTCTTTCCCCATATAATCCCTCCCCCAATAATACCTCTGCCATATTGCTAACATAATTTTATTTTTCAGAATATTGCTATTAAAGTGCGGTTTTGTTTTTTACACCAGAAGTGAAAATATTTTATATATTGGCAGCATAAGTATATTTCTTTTTACAATACACAGTTTTTTAAAATGCATTCATTGATATCCATTGTGAGAGTGGTTCTTACCGGCAAGGAGAACCATCTAGAATGGTCACAGAAAATCAAACACACTCTCATTTTTAATGAGCTGTGGAAAGGAGTGTGTGTTGGAGACAGAGACAAAGAGCCAGAACAACCTACCTCAAACAAGGAATTCGCCATTTGGGAAAATAAGAACAACAAGGCTTATGTATTGATTGCAACATCAGTGAATGAAGAGGTGAGTCACCATATTTCGCCATTTTCAAATGCTTTCAAAGCCTTACAAAGACTAAAGGAACTCTATGACTCACACTCTACACTTGAAGTTGTTCAACTCATGATTAAATTGTTCAGCCTTGAATTACAAAATGATGATCCTCTTGCTCTTGCATCAGAAGTAAAATCTATTATGCATGATATCAAAGTCACTAATGTTGAACTAGACATTCCTATGATAGCTTTTCTCAAGGTACTTTATCCCACCTACTCAAATTATCTTGAGTCATTTCAAGAAAATGGAAACCTCAAAGATATTACCTTTGACTCCCTTGTGAAAAGAATTGCCGAAAGAGAGAAAGCTTTTGGGAAGAAGACAACTCCTCAGTCTTCTGAAGAGGTTGTGTGTCTTGCATATAGAGAGAAAAATATTACTCAAGATTCTTCCAGAGGAAGAGGTGGTTGAAGAGGAAGAGGAAGAAATTTCAGAGGTAGGGGGCGCAGACACTCTCAAGGAGAAAAGTCATATTTACATTGCATACGTTGCAAAAGAGATGGATCACATGATGCATCCACATGCAAGTTTCCTTGGGACAAAATTGAGCAGGAAAGAAACCAACCCAAAGGTAAAAATAATGACAAAGAGAAAGTTAAAGCACCTGAATCCGCTCACTATGTTGTGGCAGATTTTAATATTGGAGTAAATGAAGACTTATTTAATGCTTCACTTGCTTCTTGGAAAAATGATTGGTTGCTTGATTCAGGAGAAACTTGCCACATGACTTTTAGAAGAGATTTTTTTGAATAATTTACTAACAATGTTGATGGAGCAGTATACTTTGTAGACAAATCAAAACTCAAGCCATCAGGGCTTGGCACAATCAGGCTTGAATTGCTTGGTCTTACAAACTTTCTTCTGCATCATGTTTTATATCTCCCACAGCTAAGGAGAAACTTGTTGTCCTTGGTCCACATCTGCCAACAAGGACACTCCATTCATATGTTTGATGGCAAGATTGAGGTGAGAAAAGCATCAGACCACTCACTTGCCATGACGGGGATAGAAGAAGAAAGGCTTCTCAAGTTGCAGGGTACCTCTGCTCGTGCACAAAATTTCTCATACAATTCTCATTATGAAGAAGGTACATTTCCATCAAGTTTATTATGGAATGCTAGATTTGGACACTTAAACTATGAAAACCTCTGCTTGTTGAAGAAAAATGGTGTTACTAGTTTGCCTACAATTCCTAGGAAACTTAAGCAATGTGATGCTTGCATTCTAGGAAAGTATAGCAAATAGTCTTTTCATGATTCATATTCTAGAGCACATAGAAAACTTGAACTCATTTATTCATATTTATGTGGTCCAATGCATGTTCCTTCTGCAAATGGAAATAAATATATGATGACATTTATTGATGACTACACCAGAATGTGTTGGGTTTATTTATTGAAAAACAAATTTGATGCTTTTCAAGCATTTAAGAACTTTCATACATGGATTGAAAATGATGCACAATCTCATATTGGCTCTATTCGCACTGATAATGGAAAATAACATGCTTCAAATGAATTTGAAAACTATCTTCGCCAACATAGGATCAAACATCAAACAATTGTTCCTTATAATCCCCAACAGAATGGAGTAGCTGAAAGAATCAATAGGACAATATTAAATATGGTGCGCTCTATGATTTTTTTCAAGAATGTAAAATTGATGTTTTGGGCTGATGCAGTTCTATGTGTTGTATATGTAAAGAATAGATGCCCATCTAATGCTATTAGAAACAAGACTCCTTATGAAATGTGGTATGGCCACATTCCTTCGGTAAAGCATCTCGGGGTATTTGGTTCCACAAGTTATGCCTTGATACCAAAGGTACATAGAAACAAAATTGGTGCAAGAAGTCATAAGTGTATCTGCCTGGGGTATTCAAACACCTCCAAAGCATATTGTCTCTATGATGAAGTCAATAAAAATTTTGTTGTATCTAGAGATGTAATCTTTCTTGAATCATCCAAAGCTAACAATGTTGTTTAGTGGCAACTTGATCACTTGGATAGATTCGCAAATGCAAAAACATTTCAAGAATTTGATAATCAAATTCCACATCGTGAAGGGGGGATTCCTATACTAGATCAACCTGTGGAATCTTCTTCTGAAGCACTCTATCCCTCATGAAACTCCAACAACGGATGATACTTTGAGTGATGCGATTGACAGAATTGGGAGACTCAATCTTGATTCAGTCCCAACTCAATCAATGGAGCAGCCTAGACCATCTCAGAAAGGTCCTCCAAAGTGGCTGAAAAAGACACTTGAAAGTGTTCATCGTGATGAGGTTGGAAAGACAAGAACTAGAAATTTAACCCGACAAAATGAAGGTGATGTAGATGACTCTGATTCACCTGTTGATATTGATGTTTCTTATGATTGTGAATTGAATTTGTCTACAAATTTTGAACCAATTCTTAAAATAAGTTGCTTCTCATGATGAATGGAAAGAAGCAATGCAAAAGGAGTATGATGCCTTGATAAAGAAGGGCACTTGGAATCTGGTTGATCCTCCATTGGGAACCAAACCAATTGGCTGCAAGTGGGTCTACAAGAACAAGTATAAAGCTGATGGCTCACTTGACAAGCACAAAGCTAGGCTTGTGGAAAAAGGTTTTGCACAGAAGGAAGGGGTCGATTATGAGGAGACTTTTGCCACCACAGCAAAATGGGCTACCATTCGGGCACTCTTTGCCCTAGTAGCTTAGAACGGTTGGAAAGTCCATCAAATGGATGTAAAAGATGCTTTCTTGAATGGATATGTAAAGAGAATGTTTTTGTGTCCCAACCTGAAGGATTTGCTGTGAAAGGACATGAACATAAAGTATGCAAACTTGTGAAATCCTTGTATGGCATCAAACAAGCACCGCAACTCTGGTATGAAAAACTAGCTGAGCATCTTCTGAAACTCAATTTCAAACATTATGATCTTGATGATGCAACTTTGTTTGTTAAGAAAGTTGGCAAAATAGTTGTATATCTTGTGGTATATGTAAATGATCTTTTGATGATAGGGAATAATGAGAGCTACATTGCATCCATAAAGAAGGAATTGAAGAAAGGTTTTGAAATGACTGGTTTGGGCTATGTTCATTACTATCTTGGTATTGAAGTAACTCAACATTCGAAGTCCATATTCCTTTCTCAAAATAAGTACATTGGAGATCTATTGAACAGGTTTGGCATGGCTAAATGCAATCCTCTGACTACTCTAATGGAACAAAACTTAAAGCTCACATCCATTGAAGGAAAAGAATTTGAGGATGCAAAAAAGTATAGACAGCTTGTAGGAAGTCTCAACGGCTTGGCTACTACTAGACCAGACATTTAATTTGTTGTTGGAATCCTCTCCAGGTTTATGCAAAAGCCTTGTGAGTGATATTGGTCTGCTGCAAAAAGAGTTCTAAAGTACTTGAAGGGAACTAAAGACTTTGGACTCAATTATACACAGGTGGATGACTTCAACTTGATTGAAAACTCTGATTCAGATTTCGATGGAGACAAAAAAACTAGGGTATCTACTTTGGGTTATGCTATGAGTCTTGGATCAGGAGCTGTCTCGAGTAGATTCCACAACAGAGGTAGAATATGTAGCAGCAACTGAGGCAACAAAAGAAATTGTGTGGCTCAGGAAAATTCTGGAAGATTTGCATGTAAAACAAGTACATTTGACTCCACTCATGATTGACAATACCTATGCAATAAAGTTTTCCAAGAAACCAAAGTTTCATGATCGAGCGAAGCACATCAATACAAAATATCATCCGATTTGACATCATGTTGAGGCCAAAACAATCCATCTTTGCCATTGTTCCACTAATGAGCAGATTGCAGACATCTTCACCAAAGCACTTGAAAAAGAAAAGCTTGAAAGATTCAGAACGATGCTTGGACTCACCAACATCCCTTCAGATTAACGGGGGGAATGTTAACACCTAATCATAGGGATTGGGTGAACAACTGTAAATAATGTAAATAAATAAAATAGAAAATGGAGAGTCATCGGGAGATGAAACTCAATAGTCACTTACTCATGTATATAATAATGAACAACCTAAATGAATACACAATCTCATTTTTGAGGAGTTATCTCCGGGTTTGACAATCGTTGATGGTAAGGAATGCAGAACCACATAAGAAGAATTTGAATGGGAATGAAAAGATAACTTGGTGAGTCTAAAGGTCTCGGCTTGAAAAAAAATTGACACATCAAATCCATCAGGGTAAATCACAGCTTGGCCATTTTCCCTATCAGATAAGAGAACCCACAAGAAAGGTTGTCCATTTCTTTTGGGTGCCTCTTGCAACTATATGGAGCACAATCTATAGCATGTCGTGACACTCAAATTTCCCATTCTGAGAAGATTTCCATCGCCTGATAACTTTCTGCAACACTAATTTTTTTCCATTTAAATACATAATTTTGTTCGACATATTTATGTTGAAGAGAACCCATAAATAAACAAATCACTAGGACATAACAATGCACATCACTAAATGGATTTACTGTTATATTACTGGGTAGAAGATATGCTTTAGATAATCATGGAGATGTATCATATTTTTTGCCATCCCACAACAATGGGATTCATACAAGATAGCCATTTTGAGACAACTATAACATGTTCATCTCTGCTGGTTTTTACAACGCATTTCGAATTGCACTATGCAGAGGAATGGTGAGGTGGGAGGATTGATAGATAATTCATTGGATCAGTTCTATCTACATTTTTGCTTTTAATAGTATGAAATTAAAGTGACTACAAGATCTCTTATAATAGATGATTGATCTCCTCTTTGAATATAGGACTGAGCATTCATCATCTGCTTCATGCGGTTGCACTCCACTTCAATATGAGTAATCCTTTGGCTCAGTACTTCTTCACTATTCTTGGAAACCTTCAAGTGTTTCCTCTTCTTCCCCTTTCCAGCGTCAGTAGCAGGAACTGCCATGGAAATTACATTTTGTTGATCCTCTCATGTGGTGTGATTTACAATCTTTCTCTTAAGGAAATCATTCTCAAGGACAATATTCATACATTGCTTTGTTAGAAATTTAATAGATTCTCCATGCAGGCTTGATCTCTTCTACACAAAAGTAGCTATGGAAAACAACGTCCACATGTTCTCTTCATTAATGACTCTTATCTCAGCAACGACTCACAACGATCTTTCACACATGAATTTATCTACTCTTACTCACTAACCTATCACTAGCTAACCTATGTACAAAGTAACGATCAAACCTAGAATTTGATGTCATGTAGGATGAAGTTTGGGTTCAAGGACGTGTGTGATGGTTGCACGTTAGCTTTGACGTGTATTATTGAGCCGAGAGGCTCATTCTTCATCCCAGTATGATGTGTAAGGGTGTCCATCTGTCATAAAGTTGAAATTTTGCTCATGTCAGACCAAATCAAAATATAAAAAAGTCTAAAAAATAAAAAAATTAAATAACTATACAAAAACATTTAAATAATGTCCACTCATAAAAAAATTTACACGTGAAGAAATTGGATCCCTCTCGGCTCATGTTAGATCCGTATTTAAAATGGGTCTATTCTGGTACATCTGTAACTTATTATTCTGGCGTCTACTTTCAAATTTAAGCCGTCAAAATTTATAATACATCTATAATACCTATTAGGTTACATGCACATATGGGGTATTATTAAATTAATTATACCTTTATGATACCTATTAATCCCTGAAATTGTGAATAATATGTTGCATAAAAGATTGTTTGGCCTTGGGTTTTCACCTATAAAACCTATATGATACCTATTAAGTTACAAGCACATATGAGGTATCTGGAAATTAATTATACATCTATGATACCTATTAATCCTTGAAATTGTGAATAATTTGCTACATAAAAGATTGCCTGAAATTTTTATTAAAGCGATTTAAACTCTTTGGAATCATAGGTAAAGAATGGCCAAATTGTTTCAGACTTCAGTATTTTATGTTGAGATGTGAATTTTTAACATGGGTATTTGGGTCAAAATTCGCAATGATTAGAAGGTGGAGGAGTTAATTTTCAAGGTAAAGTCACACTCACCAACAATTACTTTATTTATGTGAGAATAACTGCATGAATTTAGAAATTATAGATTTTTATTGTAACATAACATGTTGTGGATATGAGCTAATGAACATTTAATTTTAGCAGACCAACTCAACCCTAATCGAGGTTTTGTTTATTGGAGTATACCTGGATTACAATAAATAAATGAATAGCATTATCAACTAAATGGGCTCACCTGAGCTGACCATTTATTCCTGCATTTACTTTTATGATTATTTTGTGTATTACTGGGTCTACACTATTGTGTGTGTGTGTGTGTGTGTCTGTGTGTGTTTTTAAATATACATATACTTCCCATCACCAACTAGCTGCCCATATTGAAATTTAGAAAATAATACAGATTCCCATTCTCCTATAGCCATGATGCCCAACAATTTGAAGTCAACTTGAAGCGAGTGTGAGAGTTTTGATTGGTCAGGGGTGTGCAAGTGTAACTAATACAAGAGGTGAAAGATTAGTGCTAGCAGCTAGAGCATCTGATTTTTGGCCCTTTCCTTGATGCTTAGACAGTGATTTTCGTCGCAGGGTTTTGAAATCAAGGTAAAGTTTGTTGAATACTTTCAAGTTTCAAGTTGTGGAAATGGTGCTCTATTTCATGGTAAACCTGGAAATGATATATGTTACTCCTAGAAATTCATAAACGCATCATTACAAATTGAACAATATTGTTTGAAATATTAACATTAGAGTTCTTTCTAGGTTTAAATATTAATAATGGAGTTTGTTTCATTGATATCTTGCAAACAAAGGTTTTTGTAACAATGAAAGAGAAATATTCTCTCCTAAAATCTTGTCAGCAGATGCTTATTTTGTAGTTTTGAAACCAAGGGCAGATATTTCACAAAAAAAATGGATGAAGCATCGCTTGTTTTTCTCCAGAGATTTTATTCCAAAAATGTTTAGTGAATAAAACATTTAATAATATTCCTAATCATATGAAAATAAACAATTTTTAATGGACATTAGAGTCTTCAACATGGAATTTACTTTCCCAAGTTCTAATAATAAAGTTGCATTTGAAAAAATTTATACCAAATGTTTAAGCAACACTGGATTACTCGCCTTTACAAAGGAACAAGCCCTAACATTTGTTCTCTTGAAAATTAATAAATGTCATTTGGTTTGAATACTCTATAAAATTTTTCTCTTTATAGTATAGATATTTTGATAACAAAGGTTTATTTTCTTTATATCTTCCTAGAGAAGCAACTCCATCTCTCAATATCGGTGGTATTTATTTGGCCAAAGTTCGTTTTTCAAACTTCCAAAGAAAAATATTATTGTCAAATTTCTTTAGAGAAGAAAATTGTTTCAATAACAGTCTCGAATCCTATTTTGAAAGTCGATTATGGTGCTAGGTGCTTTAAGATGTTTATTATGAAGAAGGGCCTTTGGTTTTACTTTCTTTCTATACCATTTATTTCAAGTTTTTCAACTTTCAAAATGCAATTCTTTGACCCTTTCTTTCTTTTGACCTTCAAAATGCAATTCTATGTTGTAAATTTGGTATAAGAAGCTTTTCATTGAATTTGAATAGTGAAGGCATTCTTTTAGACACCATTTACCCTTCACATTTTCACTAAATTTGAATAGTGAACAAGCCAGATTATTTTAGACACCATTTACCCTTCAATTTGTTCTTTTCTCCCTACGAACAACCCCTCACAGAAGCCATAGGGAAAAATTAGGTTCAACATTCTTCTCTTGATTTCATTTCAGCACACCCCTTTAATAGCCAAAGCTTTTCTTCATTTTGCAATGTCCTTCAATGTTATCATTCAAGTATTTGGACACAGCTCTTGAGTGCAATCTGTATCTAATTTCATTACTTCTTATGAGCTTCAACTAGTTGAGGGAGTGTTTCCCTCTGAAAATGTGGAGGAGAGATTCACACAAACCTTACTTGGAGATGTTGACATTTTGGTTTATTGCTCAAACATTTTCACTCAAGAAACCAAAATTCTATCAACATCCATAAAGACTTTCATATCCATGATTTAGAAGTAAGAATCATGTCTGTTGGGGCACCCACATTGGATACTTGGATCAGGATCATTGATGATTGGCTCTCATCCATTGTTGCTTGCCATGTTCAGGCTCACCAGGGTTCTGAGTCTCGTAAATGACCAATATCAATCATGAACACTAATCGCTCTTAACGACAAGGAGGCCCACTAGAGAACCTTTTTGCAGGGTAAATTAGCATGGAGCTCATTGCTTAGGTGCCACGTGCACCAATACAAATTGCCGACAACCAGACATATCAATCATAATTTATTTACTTAAATGCATAGGGTAATTGTGATGCTAATAATCTAGGATATATGCATTGAACTCAATGATGGAAACATAATTATTTTTTTAATGGATTTTAAAATTTTATTATTACTTTGATTCGACCAAACTATTAAGTTAAACACGTGATTTTGTCAATTGCATTCTCTATTTCGGTTGGGGCACTTCCTTAAAGTCGCTTCACTCTAGCAAATAAAGTAGATGGGTTTAGAAGGTTCTCTCTAAACCTTTTGTGAAAAGGCACAGTAAAATACCCTATTTTTGGTAGAGATTGATGAAAATTACAAACTTAAGTTATGTAGTTTGTATAATTCAAGTATTTTGAAAGTTTTCAAAGATATTAAATTCATGGATATATTCATTTATATATTTAAAATGTTTACAAATTAGAATTTTATTTAAAATTAGGAAAAGTATTAAACAACCAATGTAAAAATAACATTAGTCAAGAAAACCAATAAAAACCATGAAAATTAACACATATTTTTTAAAATACCAATGAATTTTTTTTTTACCTTACTCCTTCCATAAAGCATAAGCTTAAGATATTTTTATAATTATAAACTCATTTTTAGGTTGCTTTTTTTTGTAAAACTACTTATATCATAATTAATACAACAATATGCAAAACTATCATTTCATAGAGAAATAACTATGAAGAAGCATTATAAGTTATTTTTAAACTTACAATACCAAAAATATATACATGTTATTAAACATTCAAATTCCCACTAAGATCTTGTAAAAATAAAAAAATTCATATGCACAAGGTTTAGTACTAGAAAACCATTACAAGCATTAATTTATGTCTTAAGGATTGCATTAACAATATACATAATTATTGGTACTTTAAACACAAGCTATCATAGATTCTAGCTGCAATATCAAAGGTGTCATCATTGGGCTTAGCTAGCAAGTCATTTGTGATGGGCCATGGTTCTTCGACAACTAATTACTTTCATTTAGTATTTTCCTCTTGATGCCAATTTTCTACCTCTAATATGGCAAGAGGGATGCATAACTCCATCTCATCCAATGGTGGTTTTGGATCCTCATCATCCTAACTATATGGCCTTCTTTAATGCCTTTCACAAGTTAAAATTTAAGTACATAATCAAAACTATTAACCTCCAAAAGATGAAAAACCTTATAAAACCTTAAAAGTATGGTTGTATGCTATCTCAAAACACATATCATCACTTATAAAAAAACAAGTCATTCTCAAAGGGAGATTAATGAAAGTTGAGATGCAAGAGTATTTGAAAGAGACTTTCTAGATAAAGGGGGGTCGAAACTCATAAATGTCATCAAATTTTCATTTGACGAGTAGAGGACATTTGAAATTTTAGGCTTGGTAACAGTTAATTCTTCAGAACTCTTTCATCTTCTTAGGCCCTCCCTTTAGGGAGTCAAGTCCATACAATCTCTAATACCAAGAAAGTAATTGGAAGAACAACCATGTACACAGAAATACACACAAAATTATATTCTATATTCCCCCCTTGCATTCAGTTACAATACACTTATATAGTTGAACTTAGATCCAGCTACTTCTAACCTTAAAAATAGGAGTTGAGAAAATATCTAAACTACCTCCTACAAATATCAAACCAATTCCAAACTTAACATGTAAGAATTATATCTAAGTGTAAGCACAACCAAAACCTTGCACCATTTCATAGATGCTCATTTCCCATTTTCATGAATGTGTATGCAATCTATCATTTTATATTTTCTTGTAGATTTAATATTGTAATTAATTATTGATATGACATTAATCAGTTACTTGATTTGTGTGTAAATCAGTAATAGATTTTATATTTTTAGAAAGAAATTGTAAATTTGGTTCAGATAAAGTTTAATGTATATTAATATTAATTTTAAGTTTTATGAGAAGAGATAAAGATAGCATGTAATTTTTAAATATTATTTTCTTATAAAATATCCAAATTTTATCAATCCTCACCAAATTGTAATAATAAAATCCCACAATATAAAAAAAAACATTCTTTCACCAAATATTATAATAATCTATGGACTTGATTACATATTTTAAATAATTCAAAATCACACTTAAATTTAAAACCACATAAAATCAAGTAAAACTTAGAACCACTTAAATCCTTACACTTAGATGTCTCAAATTAATTATGATGTCAATGGATGTATTCATCATTTCTATTGATTTATATGCAAGTAATGAACAATGTCTCAAGCATAAAATCTTTTGATTGATATTTGAAAGGATGATATTATGTGTTGTATCCTTTAATATATGTAATGTCTTTCTACTTGTCAATCGATATTGTAATCTTTTTTTCATTGTTAACGGTTACTTTTTTGTTATTCATTTTGAATAAAAAAATACAGATTTTCAAATACAATTTTTTTTAGACCACTACTAGACATAGCTCTGTAATAAATCAAATATGTGTAAGAAAACTAATATGCATCAGAGTTACATTGCTCTGGAATCCCTATGAGACTGACTTGACTGAAATAATTACAAATAGATATTAACTAATTAAGTTCCAATATACTTCCAGTAGTAGCATCAATATACTAATTTGAAAACTACAACCCTTTAACAGAGATACTTAATTATCAGCATTTTGACTTCTTGTTGTCCAAGTCTGTCCTGTAGAATATTGTTCATATTTGTTGAAGATTTACCAACCTCAAGAGAACTGCGCTCTATGGAAAATGATAAATTGAAATGGTAAATGAGTTTTGAATTGTGTTGTCGATAAGCTCATCAATGATAATAGCTCCTGGCTTCAATTCTAATGCTCTCTTTAAGAGCACATCTGTTGTGGCATTGAACTCTCTATATATGTGTTGAAAACTAATAACTCGTAAATTCAAAATAATTGATCTTATTCAGAGTTTCCATGCTTATAAATTTAACACCTCCAGTCGAGCCTCTCCTTTCAGCCAATTGATAACACATTTTGAGTCCCCTAGAATATGGAACTGATTTATGTGTTTTTGTTTTTTCTATCATTAATAGAGTCCATGCAGCAATCAATTCAACCTTGGTATCTGTTCCAAAGCCAAAGCCAATTCCAATTTTATATTGGATGTACCTATTTTCTGTCAACTTAATCATCCCTTCGCCTCCACACATATTTTCCTATGCTACCCCATCAAAGAATCCTATTGGCATATCTTGAGATATTTGTGGGTATTGTGTAGTTCTCTATGATATTGATTTCTGAAGGGGAAGAAATTCTTGAATTTGTGAAACAATTTTGGAAATTAAAACCAGAATATATATCTTATAATCTCTCAATATTGTCTTGTTTCTTAATAGCCACATATTCCAAGCAACAAATATAGGCGTCGTACTAAGATTATTGTACTTCTTCGCTAAAGAAAAAGGGATTTCTTCAAAAGAAGACTTCTTCATATCTTCCTTAATGCCTAAAAGTTGCAATGCATAAGACCAAGTATCTTGCGTGAAATTACAGTTGTTCAAAAGATGTTTTCTAGTTTCTTGTTGATGCTTGCATAAAACACATCAACTGGGTCCCTCAAAGCCTCGTTCTTGAAGATTTTCCCTAGTTAATATTTTGTTGTAAAGTACTAGCCATATGGAGCATCTTAACTTGGTAGGAACATGCCATTTCCATATATATCTATACCACCATCTATCAGTTGGTTCCATTTGTAAGTCAACAATCTCATCATATGTTGAGCTAGATTTGATCTTTCCAGCAAAGAACTCCCAGCTCCAAATCAAAGAGTCCCTACAGTTATTTAACATTAATTCATTAAGATATAACTCTTTTATGTAATAGCTCCATTCCACCGCTAAAGGATCCCTTAATCCAAAACCAATTGTTGTCATCCAATAATTTTGTTGCAGTTGGGAATAGAGAGGTTTTTTTACATCATAAAAATAGGTGAAATCCCTTGCTGCGAGTGCTTGTCTTAACTCTGAATACAATTTGTATACTTTGGCCTCGACAATAAATGGATCCTTGCCAAGAAGGACTTGCCTTCCATTCCCCACTTTCCAAGCTAACCAATTGAAGAGATGGGGGTAGGATGTCATAAGAGCTTTCCAAACCATGGAACCTTTTTTGTGAAAAGAATATGATTGTTTTCATATCTAGTCTCCAACCGAATGTTTGTTTATATATTTTTATCTAATGACATGACTCCACAGACCACTCCCAAATAGACTTCTCCACATATTTTTCAGAGCTAATGCTTTGGCAAACTAGGCAAAATTTTTCAAACACCATCCTCCTAGCTTTTCAGGGATCGAAAGTATGGATTAGTATGCAAGATGTATATCCTTTTTGTTAGTTTTCCTAGCCCAAATAAAATTAAAAATAATCTATCTGATGACAACAAGAATAAAAGAAGGGATTCTTGCCAAATACAACCAAAATACCATAATATTCTCCAATACCAATTTAACCAAAACCATTCTACCACCTAACGATAGCCAATTATAGCACCAAATATTTATTCTTTGTTACACTTTTATGATCATCCACATCCAATCCTCTTTGTGTTAATTATTTGGTTTAAGATTAAAAAACGAGGTATTTAAATCCCGCCTCCAAAGATTACACCTGCAAAGGTAGGAATGGCCTAATTTCAACAAGAATATCAGCCTTGACATCTTGTTGATGGAGTGAAGATTTATTTAGATTAATCTCCATACCAATGGCATTACAAAAGAGTAATATACATCGATGGAAAGACCTTCATTCATCTATAGTACCAATCCCCATAAGTAGAACATCATCCACAAACAATAAATGTGAAATATAAAGACTTTTGGAAATCTTTATGCCTTTAATGTTACCTTTCTTCTTTTCCGCCAATAATAGACGACTCAAACGTTCCATCACAAGAATAAATAGTAGCGGAGATAACAGGAAACCTTGTCTAAGCCCCCTAGACGCAGATAAATTTTTGGATGGTGATCCATTGATTAGAACAAAATAATTAGCTGAAGTAACACAACCCATAATCCAATTTGCCACTTCCAACCCTAAACCAATTTGAACAAGTCTAAGAAATTTCTGGTTGACTTTTTCATAAGATTTTATCATATCCATTTTGATCACCATCGCCAGCTGTTTTTTTTATTTGATTAAGTAAATAACTTCTTGAGAAATACTAATAGCATCATGGATCTTTTTATCTGAAAGAAAGCCAAATTCGTTGGTAGACATCTTCTTTGCAAGAAAACATTTGATTCTATTGGGGTTAATCTTGGAGATAAGTTTGTAGACCAAGTTACACAAAGAAATAGGTATGAAGTCCAAGAAGGTCTTAGAATTAGAACATTTAGGGATTAAAGTAATATAGGTAGAAATAATATTTGCAGATACTTTCCTAGTCCTTCTTGATTCATCCACCATTAGACATAAATCAACACCCATAAGATCGAAGAAGGAAAGGAATAACTCCATTTTCCAACCATCAGGACCCAAACTTTTGTCCTTAGAAACAGTTTTCAGAACTCCTTTTATTTCCTCTAGAGATATCGGGCCTCCAATTTGTTTCTCTTCCTCTCAACTAAAAGAGAAAGGATATAATTTAATAATTTGAATTTGAGAACATATATCTGACTTCCTAGGATCTGAAAAGAGGGAATAGAAAGAAGAAGCAACCGTTTCTTTTAATTCTATAGGGGAAGAGATCGACCTTCCCTCATCCACCTCCAACTCCCAAATAGCATTGATGTTCCTTATATGGCTTGCAAATTTATGGAAAAAAATAGTTTTATCATCTCCCATTTTTATCCAAGTAGCCCTGCTTTTTAATATCCAAGCCTCTTCCTCCCTTTCTAAGATGTCTTTTTTATCTTCCACATAGTTCATTTTCTGATCTATATTGAATGAGAAAGATGAAGATAAATTTTAGGAAAGGTATCCATATTGTGCTTCAATATTTAGGAGATATTTTTGTTGTTTTACTTTCCAGTTTCTCCCCCAACTGATAGTAGCCTTCTTTAGAACCCTAGGCTTGCTAACCATAGAGGACATGCCTAACATGGACAAGTTGACAGGGTAATTTTTCCAGACCTCTACCACCATCCCCCTAATAGACTCTTATTCCAACCATGAGTAGTTGAATTTAAAGGATGTTTTTTATGATGATTCAAAAATCTTATCTTGTGCTATCCATGATCTGCTCCTTCCCAATTTTTTAGTTAAAGAATTGGCCAACAGAAATCTATCCTGCTGTTTGGTTATGCCATACATGCTTGATCTACCATTTCTCTAGGCTAGAGATATAGGACAGGGAGTAATATCACAAATATTATGTCTTTGTAGCATATCCAAGAAGTAAGAACACATAGGGTCAAGACGGACTTGATGTCCCCATGACTCACTAGGTGAGATAGTAAAGTTTAGATCCCTATTAAGAATAAGAGCATGGTATGATAAAATTCAACTAAGTTGGACCTTGTCCCAAAAAGATTGTCTGTCATAATAAGGACCATAAAAGTTAATCAACTTTATGGGAATAGGACAACCTCTAAGAGGGACTTCTAGAAAAATACCCATAGATGAGTAATAAGCCTGCAATGATTCATAAATTGGATCCCACAAAGTAATCAAACCTCCCGATAGTCCATTTGAGTCCAAAGTATAGGATACCCAACCTAGGCACAATTTATGAAGACTCTCTCTAGTTTTGTCACCAAAGACCATAGTTTCTTGAAGATAGATGATGGAAGGACGATGAGTACTAATAAGATGCTTGAGGGTAACAATTTTTGTGGGCCCCCCAATCCCACGAATGTTCAGAGATAAAATAATCATTATTTGAGCGAGGTAATGGGAATCAAAGCTCTAAGTTCCCTAGAATCATTTTCAGTATCTGTAGAAGAAGTAATTCCTAAACCTCCTTGAATAGCCTCTTATATGTATGTCTCTCTAGCTTGAGCTTTTTGTTTACCTTTTTCTATCTAATAGTAACATTCTGCAATGAGAAAGAAGGCTCAGTCTTAGGATTAACCACAGGAGTAACCCCTGTAAAGGTAGTGATCAACGACATCTTCAAATCGTCTATATAGGAGAGTATTATAATAGGAGAGACCGACTGATCAGATTCGGGAGTTAGAATCCCTGACAACAAAGACTCCATTTCAAACACATGCAAATGAGAATGGAATAAAGCAGTTACAAACTTACCACAGATTTTCAGTACTGGGTTGTTCTGAAATGGTAGAATGATTAAGATTCTCTACATAGTGAAATATGGAAGCCAGAGCCTATTCCTTTGAAACTTGGTTTAGTACATTATTAGGTTCAACAAATTGAATATCATCACAACTTAATGAAATATAATTATGTGATTCTTGATTATAGTGTAAAGGTAGCTTTGGCCCTAGCTATTGAGCTACCAAACTCGAAATATTTTTTGTAGCACTCTATTCAATTTGTTCTAATAACAAAGTATCCTCAATTGACAGATCATTAATAAGAGAATCAACTTCATAGAAGGACTTACTAGCACAGACAGGTCCACTGGAAGCACCTTGGAGTAACTGACCATAGGTCTAAGTAATCCCCTTTTTTCAGTCACAGAAGGTACCCATAGTGTGTCTCCCAAGCACAAGGATGAATTTTGATACTGACCTACACTAACAGGACAACCCACAATAATATTACTTGTCTGGTTAGAATTTGTTGACATAGGAACCAACACCACTGCCTTTTTAGTATAATCATTTACTTTATCCATAGATTTCCTTTGAGCAGTCCAAACAATGTTTTTTCTAGGCTTATGCCCCTACTGTCTAACATATAATTTCTGTTTGTTTGAACACCTCCAACTTTTCTCACAAGAACTATCCAAATGTCCTACTTCCCTGCAAATAATGCATTTGAAGGGAACTTTCCAGTAATCCACCAGTTGGATGATCACCTTCTTATCCCAATGAATTGTTATAGACTCTGGTAAAACTTCAAACATATTGATTTCAACTAAAATCCATTTCATTCTTTTATCTGCATCCAGTAGCGAGGCTTCCTCCAAATAAACAAATCTGCCTATAGAGTTTGCTACCTATATTATAACTTATTTAGGCCATAGACCTAAAGGAAAACCTGGAAGAATAACCCAAAGGTGCTTCTACGGTTATATTTCTGATCTTGGATAGAAATATGGATTCCAACGTTGTAGCCATAGGGATCCTATATCAATGAACCAAGATTTTCTAAGAACAATATCAAAATCCCCCCTGAAATAAAATGAAAATCTAACCAACTATTTACCAGAATAGTTACAATCAGGGTTTAACCCACCAAAGGTTATGTAGACTTAACCCAGTCCATCAATTGTTCATGTGACATCTTCAATTAACTAAGTTTTCCTAGAAGATCCCTCTTAGACTGATCTGATTTAGAGTATTGGATTGTTATGCTAAGATCCTCCTCAGATTAGAAACAACATGCTCTAATTGTGCTTAAGGATTTATGAATTTTTTAGTGAAATGATGAGTTTTTACATTAATTTTATGAGAAATTTAACATAAATAAGAGACTGAACAGTATCATAAACATGTACAAAACATCATAAAAGACATATTACAACAGGAACATGATAAAGGAGTTCATCCCTCTTGGGCTACATCTCCTTGGTCAAGCTTCCAATGGCTTGGGCCTCTCTATTATGATCAAATGCGTTAAAGTATATGTTTACAATGCTCAAATGCTTTTGAAACCTGCTCCAATGAGTCCAGAATACTAAAAAATGGTACCCTAGACTCTTTTTCCTCCTGATTTGGTCAAAAACTACCTTAGTTATGACTTCTGCCAATCTTTCCATAATTTCCTCCTAAAAATATAGCTAACTGCCAGTTAAATTCAGTATCTGGAGTTAATTTTGGCAACTACGCCGAAATTGGCAGCCTCGCCAACTTCTCGCCTATCTCTCGGTTAAGGTCAAGTGGTCACATATAAGGTGGTTAGGTTCAACGGTTGAGGTCGAGTGGTCACATATAAGGTGGGTAGGTACGACGGTTAAGGTGACGGTTCTGAAAGCTCCATCAAAAATCGTAATCGGCGAGAATCAACAGGTCTTATGGTTTATGAACGTGATCATGGGCGATGTGGATTTCGATAAGCGACAGACTCGACAAAACTATCAACTACAGTCTAATCTATATCACATCTGAGATATATCACAATCAGCGGAGCCAGGGTAATTCATATAACGGAACTTGCATTGTGTGATATGCGATTGTGATATCGCAATCACAACATGATCTTGTCAGGGTTGATTATGTAAACTTTCCCTATTGTGATGTGTGATTTTGATTATTGCATCGCACCTTGAATTTGCTATGGGGTTGATTCCTTAATCATTAACCCGACTACGATATGTTAGTTAAGAAACAATGTCTAAGCGAAGTGGTTAGTCCTTTGGCCTGTTGTGTAGGAGGTCGCAGGTTCGAGCCCGACCTCTGACCTGTCTTGCCAATAAAATTTTGATCAACCATTATGAGGGCATGTGGCATCCTTTAGCTTAGCCACATGTCACCTCCTTATTGGTCCAAATCTAAAACACGTAGACCAATGAAATTCTAACACTTGTCACCTTACAATTCACCACTTGCAAAGGAATATTTTGAGGATATTCCATGGAATATCCCAAGGAATATTATTTTTTCTGGCTAGGATGTACGAATGCCTAGTTAGCATCCCTGTCTCCTACACCAAATTTTCTTGTTTGGGAAAATGAAAATATCACGTTTCGGGGAGCATACAATGTTTGTTTCGTATGAAACGAGTTGTGTCAAATTCAGGATGAAGAGAACTACACAGATGTTCAAGTTCCACACCATTCTAACAACTTCGATTTTTTAGCATAATTTTGAGCACATGATCACTCCTCCCCACTGGAAGCCTTTTGGACCCCAAAAGATTACTTTTAGTTTTCCAATAGGTGAGGGTATAGTTCCCTCACCTTTCCAATCTCAATCCATTTATCATTGACTTGGAACTTGTAATCTACATGATGCTTGTCGTGCCTTGCTTTGTACTTGCCATTGCGCTTTTTAAGCCGATCTTGCACTATTTGATGTATAATTTGGAGTCGTTCAATGAACTCTTTTTCTTTGTCCATGTTACTATCAGTAACAACATCCTTCTTACCAAGATGATACAACACATTATGATGCAAATGGTAAACAAATTCCTCTACTTGATTACTTTGACTCAAGCTTGAATATACATCTTGAAAGTATGTATTTTTCTTAACATAACTTTCATGTAAAACAACATAATGCTTGAGGAAAGTAGCTATACAAACTATAGGCTTAGAAAGTACATCAAAAAAAATTTCTCTTATACCTTTCTTATACCTTTTGACCGAGTGGAATAGTGGAAGAAAACCCATCCAATGGAAGTGCCTTTATCGCTCTAACTTAAACACTTCACCATTGAAAATTTCTGAATGAAAAGAAATGGGCTTACCACATTGCATAAAGACTACGCCCATGGCATAGTCGCATACATCAACCTAAAACTCAAATGACTTTTTCAAGTTTAAAAGAGAAATTATAAAGGCTGAATTGATCTTTTGTTTTAAAGCATCAAATGCCTCTTGTTGTTTGCATCCCCACTGGAAGACATTTTGCAAAACTGTTAAAGAATGCAAATGAGTTACAATAGAAGAAAAATTAACAAAATATTTCCTGCAACATTGCACTGCTCCCAAAAAACCTCTTATTCAAATGACTATCTTGAGCATTGACCAATCCATAATGGCATCAATCTTGGAGAAGTATAACTTCAGCTCATCTTCTCCAATATCATGGCCAAATTACATCAAAGAAGTTTTATCCAACATATACTTTGATATCTTCAATAACAAATGTTCTTGACATAAGCCATCAAGTATTTCTTTCTCATACATGACATGTTCATAATCAAATGTTCTAAAAATGAAAATGTCATCCAAGTAGACTATCATGTCTAGAAATGGATTCAATACATCTTGCTTCATAATCATGAAAGTAGTAGGAGAATGGAAAAGACCAAAAATCATAACAAGTCATTCAAACAAACCTTGCTTGGTTTTGAATGTCATCTTCCATATGTCTCTTTCAACAACTCTACTTTGATGAAAACCACTTCTTGAATCCCATTCAATGAAATGCTTACCATTCTTCTTGGGTGCCAAAACAAGGGGTGCAACACATGATAAAGGAGATGGTCAGATGATCCTTTTGTTAAAAAATCCTCGGATTTTCTTTGTTATTTCTGCAATTTCCCTTCTTGACATCCGATGCTTTCTTTGGAATGGTGTTTCATGTTGGAGTCTCCTCTTGGAAGGAAATCCTTTTACTTTCTGAAACACCTCATCATCATGGTTAGCAACATCAACCAAATCAGTTTTTGAATTTGAATTACATCCATCAAACGCTTCATAATCAATATCAACATTGGGTTTGATCATAAGAAGCACTAAATTCTTGCTTGAATTCACTAGTATTTTCATTTGCCCTGCATTAACTAATGAAAGATTTAGTTTCTTGTGATGAGCTCGAAAAATATACTCCACACCATCCTTGAACAAGTGGTACTTGTTTTCATGACGATAGAAGATTTCTTTTCTACCATAGAGGTAAGGACTACCCAAAACAATTCCCGATATATCAAGCGGTACAACATCTAATTCAACTTTGTCAATGAAGTTTGTTGTGATTGCAAACCGAAGAATACATTTTCTTGTAACCTGTAAGTTTGGGTCCTTGCATATTCAACCCAATGGATATGGCTTTGGATGTAAAATGTTTTCAAGATTAAGTTGTTTGACTAAGTTATCAGATATCAAGTTGGCTTTAGACCCACTATCAAAAAGTGTGTCAATTTTTGTATGTTTTGAGATTATTTTCACATGAAAAAATTCAACCCTTGTTTCTTCATTTGGAGTACTAGTGTGACAATTTGATATACTGGTGCTAGAAATGGATTCTTTTCCTTTTATACCCATGGCTATAATTTTAGTTTCATCACCCGAATCGGATCCCAAATCCTCTTGAATGACGACAGCTGCCTTTTCTTTTCCTTTATTGTTGAATTTATTTGGTTTCATTTCGGGATGAAGCTTCCAACAATGAGCTTCATCGTGACCCTCTCTGGAACAATGTTTACATATTGTTTTCTCTCCTTCTTTTTTAATGGATGCATTTTTCTTTCACTAGAAACCCTTTTCTTTCTCTTTACCCTTAATGACTTTTTACTACCTTCTTCTGGAGTGTTTTTTTCCCTCTTGTCTCAAGATGAGTGGCTTGCACACACACATCTTATAGATTATTGGTATTAAACATTAAGATAGTATGCCTAAGGTAACTGTGTAAACCCCCTATGTACTTCAGCAATGTGTCCTGTGATTGCAAATCTACTCCTAACATCAAAGACCTTTTTCTAAATTCTTGGGTGTAATATTGCACATTTTGACCTTTAAGATGTCTAAAGTTATTCTAATTCATGATGGCTTTCTGCATATAAGCTAGAGGGTAGAGTTATCTTTTGATTGAAACAATGAAATCAATCCAAGAAATTGAGATCTTGCCTTGTTTTTTAATCTCCTCTTGGGTCTTTGATTCCCACCATACCACTGTCGCACCCTCCATTCTCAAGGAAGCTAATTGAATATTTATGTCATCCTCTTGAAGGTTTTGAATCCTGCAATTGGCCTCCAACTGATGAATCCAACTATCAAGCTTCTCTGCATTCACTTCACCATTATACATGGGCAGCTCAAATTTAACATCAAGTTTAAAAAAAGTTGATTTACCAGTTTCTTTTGAAGTATGATTATGCGTATGAGTAAGCGTTGTGTTAGTGGTTGAGGGTGAAGATGCTTGTGAAGAAGAAGATGAAGAATATGGTGGAGAGGGTAGAGGTTTGTCTCCATTTCCATTACCTCCTTCTGAAGAGCCTTCTCCTTCGGGAGGTGTGGAACTTTCCCCTGGCAACCTAGCATTCCTCTCTTCATAGAGGACCTTTACCATCTCCGTCTTATCAAAGAAATTATTTCTGAAGGTCTTGTAGGTTTTAGCCCTGTACAGAAATTACCTGCATACAAATTCTAAAACAGAAAATAAACAAAGGCGAGAGCATAACACATAAAACAAATATACACATATATTTTCCCCTGGATCCCAAAACCGGGACTACCAACTTGGTTTTTCATTATTTTCCTTTCAATGTTACAATACATATATATACATGCCAAAACATCCATAACCCCAATCCATTAAACCTGGATTAGAACATAACCGTAGTTCCCTTGACTAGATGTACAAAATACCATGGACCGAAAACCATCTCACCCAAAACCATGTGTGAAAACCATAGGTAGGTCCACCCACCTAATATAGGTCCAAAAAAAAATTTCCCCTGAGCACTGCCCTGAACCCCATAGAGGAGGGATAACCACCCCCCTCAAACCCCCTGTGACTCACCCGCTGTGTAGTCAACAAAACGAAGGGAGGGCACCACCACCCCTCTAAAACCCCAGTTAACTATGGAAGCTAGTCGTGGAAAGAATATAACACAACCCAACATTCTCCCACTTGTTTTTTTCTTTCCACAAGGGGCCACATGAGAGCTTAGTCATTTATATAGCCCTGTAATGCCCATTGTTTCTCTACACAAAGGGAACTTCTCAGAGCTCACAGATTTTGTCAATACATCTGCAGTATTCTTCAAGGTGTTCACCTTTACCAGCAACACCTTTTCGTCTTCTATCATATCCCTCACAAAGTGAAACTGAACATCAATGTGCTTTGTCTTTAAATGGTAAGCAGGGTTCTTTGCCAAGAAAATTGCACTTTGGCTGTCAAATTCTATCCTTATAGCTCCCTGTACTAACCCCATACTTGAACACAATCTTTGCAACCAAACTGCTTCTTTTGCTGCATGAGTGCTTGCCATGTATTAGTGCCTCTGTAGTTGATATGGCCACTACAGAATTGTTTTCTTACTCATCCAGACTACTGCACCTCCAAATAGGGTTAAACAATCCCACTTGTAATTCTCTCTGATCCAGATCTCCAACCCAGCTCCTACATCCAACAAAGCCATGAAACCAACACTCTGTCCAATCATGGTCTTCCTTGGTAGCACAAACCATAATCACTAGTGCCACACAAATACATGAAAACCCACTTCACTGTTGTCTAGTGCTCCTTCCCTGGTTTTGACATAAACCTGCTCAATACTCCTACTACATATGCAATATATGGTTTAGTACAGACCGTCACATACATCAGGCTACCGATTGCACTAGCATATGGAACACGTGACATGTCCTCTTCCTCTTCTTATGCCTTGGGACACTATTTAGTAGATAACGTTACACCTACAGGAATAAGAACCTTCATTGGTTTACTCTCTTGCATATTAAACCTCTATAGTATTGTCTCGACATACTTCCTCTGGTTTAACCAGAGCTTCCTCTTTGCCTGATCTCTTTTAATCTCCATGCCCAAAATACATTTTGCAGCACCAAGGTCTTCCATGTCAAATTTGGAGGACAATTGGGTCTTCAAATCCTGGATAATTCTTTGTCATTTCCAACCAACAACATATCATCCACATACAAGACCAGATAAATAACACGGTCACCAATTAATTTAAAATACACACAATGATCTGCTTTCTTCTGGTGAAGCCAAGTCCCCGTATAAATGTATCAAATTTATGATACCACATCCTTGGTGACTGTTTTAACCCATACAAAGACTTCTTTAACTTGCATACTAGTTCTTTCTTACCCTTCACTGCAAAGCCTTCAGGTTGCTTCATGTAGATCTCTTCTTCCAGATCCCCATGAAGAAATGATGTCTTCACATCCATCTGTTCTACCTCAAAATCAAAAGCCGCAGCAACAGATAAAAGTAATCTAATGGAAGCTACCTTGGCAACAGGAGAAAAAATATCACCAAAATCAATTCCCGTCACCTACGAATAACCTTTTTCTACCAGCCAAGCTTTGTATTTCTCCACCTTTCCTTCTCAATTTGTCTTCTTCTTGAACACCCATTTTCTGCCAATGGGTTTTCTTCCAACTGGCAACTCCACCAGATCCCAAGCCTCATTTTTGTGCAAAGATTCCATTTCATCAACCATGGCCTCTTTCCAGAGTTTTCCATCCTTTGAATCTACTACTTCCTTCACAGTTCTGGGATCATCGTCAATAATAGATAAAGAAAAATTTGAACAAAAAGCAGATGGACTATACCTTTTTGTTTGCCTTCTTTCTCAAACTAATCTTCTCACAACCGGAGTTTGTGGCTCTTCATCTTATGATTCCTCTTCTATTGTAGAGTCTGATTCTTCCTCCTTTAGCTCAAACTCTATCTTCTCGGGTTCCTTTGTTGGACTTCATGTTTAATAACATTTTTCACCTCTCTGAACAACACATCTCAGTTGTACACAACCTTCCTTGTTACTGGGTTCCAAAGCTTATAACCCTTTAAACCATCCTTATACCCCATAAATATGCACCTTTCAGATTTACTATCTAACTTTGTTATTTTCTCCTTTGGAACATGTACATATGCATCAGATCCAAATACCCTCAAATGCGAAAGAGAGGGTTTCTTACTAGTCCATACCTCTTGTGGAGTCTTATTCTCTAACATTGATGAAGGTGATCTATTGACCAGGTAACATGCAGTCTCCACCACCTCTGCCCATAATTCCTGTCCTAACCCGGCACCACTGAGCATGCTTCTTGCCCTTTCCATCAATGTCTTTTTCATTCTTTCTACAACTCCATTTTTATCAAGTGTGTATGGAGTAGTCTTCTACCGTGCTATACCACACTTCTTATAGAATTCTTCAAATTCCTTCTTGTAAAAACTCTCCACCATAATCTATCCTCAACACCTTATCTTCTTCTCTGTCTAGTTTTCCACCAGAGCCTTTAAATTCTTTAAACCTCTCAAGACTCAGATTTCTCTAAGGAAATATACCCATGTATTCCTTGAGAAGTCATCTATAAATGATACATAGTACATAGACTTACCCAGTGATGGAACCTTCACAGGTCCAAACACATCACTTTGCACAAGCTCTAATATCTGTTTCACCCTCTTACCACCAGAGGGGAAATTCACCCAATTCTTCTTCCCATATACACAATTTTTAGAGAAATCAAAATCCAGAGAACTATTAGTCATACCTTCTATCATACCTTTACCATGAAGTATTTGAAGGCCCTTCTGTTCAATATGCACAAGCCTTTGATGCCATAGTATGGTCTTTTCTCCAGAGACCACTAGATTTTCTGCTCCACTTTCAGGAACCACAGAACTATTGCACCCATCAACAATAGTGCTACCTTGCAGCTTGTATAGAGTTCCAATCCGAACTCCTCACATCAATACCAGTGCTCCTCGAACCATCTTGCAGGTATCTTTCTGGAACACTATTTTTACACCTGCATTATCCAGCTTGCTTACAGAAATCAGATTTCTGCCTAATGCAGGAATATTCAGAACACCCAAAAGTGTTATAATCCTTCCACCTTTCAACTTCAACTTGTCTTTTCCATGACCAACGATTCTAGTCTTCTTGTCACCCCCCAAGAAGACGTCACCACCATCATATTTCTCATACTCGTAGAACCACTCTCTATGGGGATTGAAGTTAAAGGATGCACCTGAGTCAATCAACCATGCCTCATCATCTACATGTGTACCTGAAGAAGCCAAGTACACATCCCCACCTTCATCTGAGGTGTTTTTGGCCTTTGCAAAAGGAGCATCATCACATCCCTTTCCTTTGTCAGGCGCTTTAGATTTACAGTCCCTTTTGCAGTGCCCTTCATTTCCGTATTTCCAACACACCTTTATAGGTTTTCTAGGAGATTTAGATCTCCCTCTAGATTTAGATATCCCACTCGATGACTTATTTTTGTTTCTTTTCTAGGACCGTCCTCGTATAGATAAGGCATCATCATTCTAGGTCTCCATATTTTTTTGTCTCATTTCCTCCGTCAGCAAAGATGAGACTATTTCATCAAACTGCAAGGTTGTTGCATTTCTACCTATTGTACTAAACAGACTATCCCATGAATCTGGTAGAGAACACCACAAACTGATGCACTTATCTTCATCTAAAATTTTAATATCAACAAATAATAATTGACTTACCACAATATTGAATGCGTTCAAATGCTCTATCGTTGAGTCTCCATCTTTCATCCTTAGGTTATACAACTTTTTCCATAGGAACTTTATTCACCAGAGACTTAGATTGATACAAAGTCCCTAACTTGTCCCATAAAGCCTTCGCCATAGCTTCCCCTGATAAATTCAGCAATACTAAATCCGAGACACACAATCGTATTGTGCTCTTTGCCTTCTGATCCAACTTCTTCCATTATTCATCGAAAACTCCCATTAGTTTAGTACCCGTATCTACCACAATCCACTAATATTTATCCACCAAAATATCCTCCATATTGAGTTCCACAACTCAAAACTTTGACCATTAAATTTCTCAATCTCTATCTTTCCACTGCTCACCATCTTCTTTCACCACCAGAATCGATCCCGCATATCTCCCACTAAAAAGGGTCTACCACCGGCCCGAGTGAAACCCCTCAACAACAAAGGCGCCCCCTTGAAGCCAAAATAGCTCTGATAACAAATGTAGGTTTTCGCCCCGTACAGAAATTACCTGCATACGAATTCTAAAACACAGAAAATAAATAATGCGAGAGCATAACACATAAAACACATATGCACACAGATTTTCCGCTAGATCCTAAAACCGGGACTACAATCTTGATTTTTCATTATATTCCTTTAATGTTACAATACATATTTATAAATGTCAAAGCATCCAGTACCATGGACCAAAAAACCATCGCGTCCAAAACCATGGACCGAAAACCATCGCATCCAAAACCATGTGCGAAAAATCATGCATAAAACCATAGGTAGGTCCACCCAACCTAATATAGGGTCCAAAAACAAAAAATTTCGGGGCGCTACCCCAGACCCCACAGTGTGGGGTTACCTTCACCGCTCAAACCCCCTGTGACTTCCCCCGCTACGTAATCGGCACAACGAAGGGGGGGCTCTGCTCCCCTTCTAACCCCCCGGTTAACTACGTGGGCTAGTTGTGGAAAGAATATAACACAACCCAACACATGACTCCCCCTCGAGTCACTCAGCTAGAATAGATATCTTGCTTCAAATATCTCCCAGCTCCACTTGCACCACTGCTACTCCAGTCGCTCTTTGTGTGGCTGCCTGCTTCACCTGTTCGACAAGCCACTCTGTGGTTGGCCCCTCATTGTCCTGCTTGATCTTCTATTGTGTAAGCTGCAGGTTCACCAACTTGTCTTGTATATTGGCAGAGACTTGGTAGGCTTCTTCCAACCAAGGATCCAACCGCACCTTAAGGAATGCCTATTTCTTTTGTGTGGCTTCCACTTGTGCCAGGAGTTGCTTCCCCTCCGAAAATTTGGCGAGTTGTTGCACTATAGTCACTATGCGCAACGTCGCTTGCACTTTGTTGTACTGCTGCTGAAGCTCGCGGGTCTTTGTCTTTAATGTCTGCAGGTTGGGATCTTCCTGTAGATTCATCCCTACTTCCATGGCCTACCCAAAAAACATTGTGCATTCCACCACCTCTTTCCTCTGCTGACTAGTGTACCCTTCTAGAGCCATCCCTGTAGTCAAGAAGTGGATAATATCCACAAAGTGGTTATCTTCTACGTGCACTACATAGAGCTGCGCATTGGGCGACCCTTCCTCCAAAATAGTAGGCTCCTCTCCTGTCTCAATGCATGACAGATGGTCAGGTCCTACATTCAACCTTCCTCGTTTCACAATTACCTCAAAATCATATTCTTGGAATAACAACAACCATCTGCATATTCCCCCCCAACACAAGCTTATTGACTAGGTACTTCAAGGCGGAGTGGTCTGTGTACATCTTGAAATGTACGCCCAATAGATAGTGCCTGAAATTTTGGAGCATGTACACCATAGCCAATCCCTCGCACTCTATTGTGGAGTAATTCCTCTCAGCCTTTGACAGTTTTTTTCTTGCAAATGTTATAGGGTGATCTAGTTCTCTTTCGCCAGCCTGTGTCAACACTGCTCCCAACACAATACATGAGGCATCAACGTGCACATTGAATTCTTTCGTCCAGTCTGGGAAGACCAAGATCGGCGCGGTAACCATTTTCTCCTTCAAGACATCGAGAATGCATTGACATTCTTCATTGTCCTTCTTTAGCAACTTTTCCATGGGCGCGTAATCTGAGCATAAGCCTTGATGAAATTTCGATAATACCCAGTAGGGCCCAGTGTTGCGTGCAACTATTTAACACTCCTTAGGGCTCCCAAATTTATTATTACCACAATCTTGGAAGGGTCCACCATGAGTCCTTGCTTGCATACCACATGATCCAGCAAAATCTCAAAGGGGACACAAAACAAGCACTTCTTCAGGTTCAACGCAATCTGATACCTTCAACATGTATCCAACATTAAACACAGACTGTCGACATGGCACTTGACTAGCCCAAACACTGTCCAGTCATCGAAATAGACCTCCAGATTTTTTTGAATAAACTCTTTGAATGTCGCGATGACTACGTGAGAGAATATCGTCAAAGCATTTTTGAGTCCGAAGGGCATCACCGTATACTGAACACAACCCCATTCCATCACGAAGGTTGTTTTACTCCTGTCTTCTGGCGCGATCTTGATCTGATGGTATCCAGAGAACCCATCAGTAAATGAATAGGCCTCTTGTCCTCCAACATTGTCCAGGACCTCGTCAGTAAACTGTGTTGGGAAAGGATCATGGCCACAAGCATCATTAAGCTTTCTTAGATCTACGCAAATCCTTATTTCATCCTTCTGCTTCTTTTCTGGAACTACCATTGGACTCACCCAATCATATTCCTCCACGGATTCAATAATACCTACTTCAAGCATATTGTCCAACTCCAAGTGGATATTTTCCTTGTTTTTAGGATTAAGGCAATATGGCCTCTGTTTAACAGGCTTCACATCCAGTTTTAGAGTTATTTTCATCTCTCCTAAGTCGCCTATGATGCCTTTCAAGTCTGAAATTTTTGTAGGGAATAAATCTTAATACTCGCAGAGAAACTCAGCGACTTTATCTACTATAGCATCATCCCAGTAATCCCCAATATTCACAAATTTCGTCTCTGCCTCTGTGCCAATGTTTACTTGCCTAGTCTTCAATGGCGCAGTGATGTCTGGATTCTCTATCTGCGATCCCTCAACCTCGTGGTGGCCTTTTGCTTCTGGGATATTGATATTCCTTGGATCCTTATCCTCTGCTTCAGCAGTCATATTATAGCATTCCAGTTCGTGGCACAGATGGGTGCTCCAATCTGATTGAATCAATTCAAAAGTATCCTATGGGATTTGGAAGATTGCTGCCTTAACCTCCTGCAGCACCTCATCAATGCTTTCGAACCCGCCTTCAAAGCTAAATGTCCTCATGAACCCTTCTCTTAAGACATCCCACTCCATGGTGCTGTGGAAAAGCTCCGTTTCCTAATACCAATTCATAGGGATTATGTCCAGAGTGTGACAGAATAAATGCACCCATTCTGGCTGCAGCTCCATTCCATATACCTTAGTCCATTTGGCCAAATAATGGCACAGATCATTCCTCCCATCATACTTCTTGGTTATCCATACTTTAGGATGACTGAACTACATTCTCATCATCCTTCTGTAATCGCGCCACTCATCAAAGTTGTCTTTGTGCATACCCCACCAACGAGCAGGCGTAACGCACAGTGCCCAGTGCAACACCTGAAAGCAGTAATCCTTTGGAACTTCTCTTTCAAAAGCATCCAAAAATTTATCTACGTTAGTTAAACCATCGTAATAAGGCAAATTTATTACCTTCGACGACACATGGCCCAGTGATTTGGTCATTATGTTGTAGCACAATGTGGATACTTCATTCAGCCTTTTTTCCAATGTTCTAACTCTTCATCTGAATCCGAGGCACAAGAACTTTCGTGGTCCCATGAAATTCATCCATCAGCTGTCGGATTAACCTAGTCTTGTTCTCCTGCTGTTATTTTATAGATCTGATCCAAATCATCATCACTCTCCTCATAGTCACAAACCGATTCAGTATAGTGTGGTCCTTTTGTAAGGTACAATGGTACTACAACACGGAGCGACTTCCTTTCAAACAACATTGTCCACTTATTCAAATTAATGACCTCATTCATGTCGATAGCCCAATCAATTCCCAAGAGCGTGGGGTATAGATTGTTATCATCAACAATCTCTATTACTTCAAAATCAGCCAACGCTCTCACACCTTCTATATCTACGGGAACTCCCTACAATCATCCCATAGGGATAATCTTCTGTTGGTTCACCACCCTCACTTGAATCGGAAACCATTGCAGCGCAGGCCTCCCCATTCTCTCCCAGGTTTGTTTTAACAATACGTTCGTGTCAGACCCCAAATCCAAAATAACTTGGTCCATCTCATAACATCCTATTTGTGCGGTAAGCCTCATCTCATGCCCTATTCTTTCCTTATGCTTACCAATCTTTTTAACTACTCACGGTCCATCAGGAGCATTATCCTTACCGACACGCTTGTTTATAAACTCTTGTAGCCCTTTCAGAGCCTTGTTGTCATGCAATAATTTCATGCAAGTTTCCAAGAATGTGGTAAGCACAGAGGGGTCAACTTCTCTAGGCGTGTTGGTATCTAGTAATTTATTTTGACCCCTTGAGGTAGAGGCTTCATCGAAGCTTTTCTTTGATTTCATGAATGTTTCCTTCGCATGCTCTAGATCAAACCCAACCTCCTTTTCTAGGGCTTTGCAGATCGATCCACCTTCTTTAGGTTGATTTCCCTTATCATCACCAATAGCGATCCCGCTTCACAGTACAACATTCAAATTCGGGTCCTCTTTGCGGGAGCCCTCATCATCTGTAAGTTTTGGGTAGCATGCTAAGGTTGCGCCTTCTTCTCTAGCACCTTGGCCATCAATACATGACATTCTTTGATTGTGTGGTCAAACTGAGTGCGGTACTAACATGACGGATGTGTCTAATTCATACACTCCCACGTGTAGTGTCCTAATGTTCTGCAATTGTAACAAATGACCTCCCCCCGACCCTTACGAGGTCCTCCTCCGCCTTGGCCTCGTCTGCACCCCTAATATCCTTAACGCATTCCCCTCGTGCCTTGATCCAGAGGCTGAGTTTCTGCTTGCATTCGATACGTAGACGTCCTCTCCATCATTAATTCATAGCTCCAACAGTGGCGCTCATCGTGGCCCATTGATTTGCAGAAGTCGCAAAACAATTTTTATGGTGTCTGTACAAATTTTTGCAGCAAATGACAATTGTCTGTTACATGTTTTCCAAATACTTGACAAATAGTGCACCATAGCACAAGCCCCGCACTTGGTCCTGTTGGAGCTTCTTGCCTTAGGGGCATAGGCCCCCCTCCTGTGATGTAATTCGCGAAGACAAGGCAGTGATATTTATCATGCCCTTGGTTTTTATACTTGAGACACCAAACTTCTTCGTGCACCTTCGGCCGAGCCACTTTTTCCCTTTTTAAGCTTTGCAACTCCAGGCAGAGGGTTTGCAACTCCAGATGAATATGTTGAACTCCCAAAGAAGCATCTTGGATAGGAATTTCAAGTAATCTCATCGCAATTTCCAGGGCTTCCACCTGAGTTCCTATTGTTGTGATAAAGCAACCCTTAGGTGGGGCAGGAGGGAGGCTACAAACCATTCGTGGTGCTGACTATACATAATATTCATATTAGCTTCGCGGATCTGACACTTCAATATTTGATCTAATTCCTAGGGCATTTCGCCAAGCCTCATCATGATTTCCTTAAATCCAATTACTGATTGCAATTTAGACTTAGGCTTACCGAATTCTTTGTTCAGAGCGATCTGAGTGTCTGCTAATGATGCCAGCGGGTTATCGGTGCAGTACTTAATGTACCATGTCAACGCACGATCCTGAAGAGCGGCAACCAACTGCGCCTTCTTTATATTGTCATCTATAATTTGTTGTGATGTCCATACAACCTTCGTAACAAGCCAAAACTGATCTGGATCCTCACTTCATAAGCCCTTGAAAATTGGCAACTTCATCGTATTCGACATGTTAACCAGCGGCGGAGGTGGTGGCAGTGTGGGTGAAGGTGTATGTTGTGGAGGTGAAGGTGGAGGTGGTGTGGGCATATGAGGTATTCGTGAAAAACCTTGCCTTATCAAATGGACAACGCTCTGCGGTGAAGCCTGTGCTGCTCCCTCATCGTCACTTAACGGGGGTCCAATCAACGGACTATATTCAAGACCTGTTCTTCCTTGATTTCTAAAGCTTCATTCACTTTGCGTAGATCGAAACACCAAGGTAATGGCATAACCCGCTTTTCACAGAAGAGCATCTTAATCCAAGTATTCAAAGATCTCAAGTACTTACCTCATGGTACATTGAAGAAATGTCGCTTTGCTTCACTCTAACTAACTGAGGCATCAACCGCAAACTCTGTAATAAATCCTTCGATGACTCGATCAATCCAGTGATCAACTGCACGCGTGATCTTATCTTCAGAAGCTTCCAACCTCCGCACGAGCTCCGGGGTCCACACTATCGTACCGTCAAGCCTCCACCTTCCTTGCTTGTCTGCCAATTTAGCGATCCACTCATATAGTTCAATTTGGAAGGTGAAAAAGAAGATTTCGTGTATTTCTGTGTGTAAATATCTACCCAACCATTGTTCTTTTGTCAGGCGCAGATTTCTATTTTCTTGTGTTGTGAATTCATGGATCTTTATATCCAACCACTTTTCAATTTCCTTCTTGGTCGAGTTATAGTGATGTGACATCACACATCTCTTTATGCAGATCCCGGTCCCAGCAAGGGAACCATTTCTTGGCTTAGGGGGTCCTGACCCAGGTTCAGAGTTAGTTGCGCCAAACAAATCCCTACACTACTGGCCCTTTTGGCATCAATCCTTGGTGCACGAACTAAAGTCTCACACGAAGTAGTACGAGGGTATGCTAGAACCAAGTTTCTACACCCAGAGATCAGTGTGATGTATTTTTTCTGACCTAGATATGCCTTCGTGCAGACCTCTATACTCCTATAGCCTATTGTTGTAACTTCCTCCAATCGGCCTCTAGACCTCTACAAAGGTTTACGAATGGCTTTTGTGAACCCTGAATAGGTCAATTATCTACTTACTCGCGCTTTAGATTACCCTTAGACCATTATTTGTTCAAATCCACTTAAGTGTTGGATAATTTTAACAAAAAGCATTATAATCTTTGCGTAATCACTTAACATTAATTGCGTTCAGATAACAATGTAGAACAAGTAAAGTCAAGCATCAATACATCAATATTTCATCAAACCATTATTCATCACAAGATAAAGCTCATTCATACATAACAGAAGATAATAGATGGAACACAAAAATTTCTGCCACAATCTTCTTTATTGATATTTAGTTAAGCTTACAGACTCAAAACCTCCTTGCGCGCTCAGTTGCAGGGATCCGCACACTCGGCTGCGAACACTACTCTAGGACTCTGTGCACTCAGTTGCAGAGCCTTTTCCTCCTCTAAGACTTTCTACGTATGCGCTAGACTTCTTCGCTTGTACCCATAGACTTCCTCTAACTTGCCTTAGACATTCCTAAGACACACCTATTTATACAATGCCATGGTCTGCGGACCATGGGTAGATCTTCAAAGCCGACTCAAGTTACATAAAAAGAAGGGTAAAACCCTTTTTGATTCTTTAACTAACTACATGTTCCGCAACGACAACTTGCGGAGACTTTACATCTTTTTACATCAAATCTTGGGCTTTTGCCCCAAAACTTTGACTTTTTCCCCTAAAACTAACCCAGGGGACCCATCTGAACAAAATGTTTGGTGCTAAATTGTATTGTATGTTTTATAGATTTTAACATACGCACAATGTGGTAAACAATAATTGAAAACAATAAAACCATTTCAATCATTTTTTTTATTACATAATAGCATTACACCATAAAATATTTTGTTTTATACAACTTGCTTGATCTTTGCAGGTAATCATCACACATTAATGGTTTGCACAACCTAAACAAGATAAGACACTAATATCAAGAAAATGGTTTGCACAACCTAAACAAAATAAGACACTAATATCTAGAAATTAAGTGGTGTACACATGAAACACAAGTAAAGTTATATCTTGAAAAGTGCAATATTTTTATGACTTGAAAAAAATACTTGAGTAAAAAGAGATACAATTGACTTTTTACATTAACCCACAATTCATATTACACAAACACGACATTTACATTTTGCATTAACTTCCAATTTATACTTTAAGAAGAAGATAAAAATACAAATAGAAAAATCCTAAAGAAATCCATAAAATCCTTATAAGTGGTGCGCTTGCGAGAGCTCACACAAGCTTACCATGATCTTAGAAATTATACAATCAGGTAAATGCAATACTATACAAGTAAAAAATAGTATTAAGAATTAAAAACATCATTATACTATACAAGTAAAAAATAATATTAAATAAATTGTTCTCATCTTAAAAATAAGTTACAAGTTAAAAATATATATAAAACATTCATAGAAGTTCTATTATACATTAGAATGTATATTATATTGTAAACACATTACCAAAATTTAACCAATATTCTCAATCAATTATTAAAACTAAAACTCAAACCACTACAAAGTTAGAATTAACCCATCCTATTATAATTTTATCACTATCATAACACATATATACATATGGAAGATGGGGCCACACTCCTACTATTCTAACGGGCTTGGGATAATTTATAATATTAAAAATGTTTTTAATGTAAAAAATTTCAATGTAAAAGAATTTTTTTAAAATATTTTAAATTAATTTAACATTAAAAAATTACACATGTGCACTATCCCTTTCCGTTGCATTATTTTAGTGCAGATCTTAATTGGTTAAAGGTCTCGGAAATTTATTAAGTCACACTCGTATTATGTCTGTGATTAGACGTTAGGAAAATGCCAAGAAAACTGGCCATCATTATTCGCAAGTTGCAATCTGAGAATACATCCGATTTGAATGATTGTTTCAAATTCCAATTGAGACCACAAGTTTATATATATACAAAGTGGTATTAACAAAAATATAATCGCATGTTTTCACATGTGTACTACAATTTCTTAAACATCAATCATTCATAGATGTCTTTTTCATATCACTTTATAATTGGCAACGGATTATTCCAACTACTCAATCATAACAACTATAGTAATAATAAGAAAAAGGGAATCCAATGCAATTATTTCAACATATATATACCTCCATGATTAAGTACAATATTTTTATAGATCTATAGGTCCCACTTAGATCAATTTTAATTCTAAATATACCAAGTATCAAGATAAATCAAATCTCTTTTCATTTTAAAGGACGTTTGCATCTCAAGATATTTGATCATATCAACATTTGGGAGATATTTGATCATATCAACATTTGGGAAGATCCAGATGAATCTAAGCTGGTTTTAAAAATAATATAATTTATAGTTTTTATTTCATTTCTCAAATATACTTAATTAGTATTATGTTTACTAAAATTTTATATATAGAGAGATAAATATATAAGTATAATGAGAAATGATGTGTGTTTTTAGTGGCCTATAATTATACTCAGCTTAAACCTACTTGAAACAAAAATAAGCAATAGTTCTTACCTTAGAGGCCTTGATGGGATGCAAGAAGAAGATAACAAAATGACATCCTATGGATTTTCAACTTGAAGAGTTTGTTAGGGTTTGTAGATTTATGTGGGGTTAATCTTGAATATAAGATGTTGGAAATTCCACAGTAGACATTTTTGAATGCCAACGTTTTGAGTCTATATCAAGACCCATCGTCAGGACAAAGGTTGAGGAGAAGCAAAAGAGAAATGGAGTATTGATAATTTATATTGATGGAATATTGAAATATGTAAACATTCCTTCTAACAAGGTAAACTGGTAGCAAGTTATTTTGTTATATGCTTATTTATATGTTAAATCCAATTAGAGATTGCATCATATTGTTATCCATTGTACTAAGAAACTATATTTCCTAAAATAAAGTTTCCTACCACTCTATTCTTAGGGTGAGAAAATGTTCAATTCTTATAGAAATATTAAGTCACCTTGAAGGAGATGGGTAGCAAGTGGATGTGAAACTCTTTGTTGTTCTACAAACTCTTATCAATATTTATGTTAAATATAAGATTTCTATGTTTGGTTCTGAATTGAGTTTATTCTGGTAACCCCATAGATAATGAATATGCCACACCTTGGATAAGGCCCACTTGAGGTATGGTTATGTGCCAATATACATATGTACAACACTTAATCTCCTTTATGCATTTCTTTTCTTTGGATATCATTTGCTTTCTAACATTATTTTTTGTTTGTTTCTTGTAGATATCATTTGTTGTAGAATCATGCGCTACAAAATCACTATATTCTTAGATAATCCTAGTACATTAGAGCTAAAAATCAAAGTCATGTGTTTAATTCGTATTGACTTTGGCATGAAGGGTGCCACTAACATAGCTTAAGTTGAGATTACTATTGGTTATCTTTTGTTATGAAATTATTGTTTCAAATGAATTTAAACTCAATGTTGTTCTTCTCTCTTTATTGTGAGAAATTAGATTAGCTTTTCTATCATTCATCTTAAATTACTTTGACCCTTTTCTTTTGCATATTGCAGTGAGTTCCTCATAAGGTTAGATGCCCCCAAGCTGATAAATTAAATAATTAAGTGATTTCAGTTCATTTCCAACAATAAGAAAGTAAACAAAAACATTTTCATTTTTGGTGTTGTTGCTATGGAGCACGGGGATTCACTAGGGAGCAATAGCATACCACGTGGGTTCAGATTGGGGGATATGTATTGACGAAAAATGACATAATATATTGGGGGATATATAGGGTGTAAAGGGTTTTTATATTGGTAGGTATAAAAAATGAACCTCAAAGTTAATGAAAAAATATAAAGGGGTGTAAAAATGTTAATGAAAAAACGGATACCTACAATATCTAGTGAAATTAGGGGTTTTTTAAATTGGGAAGGTGTATCAGGTTCGTATTGGTAGGGGGTTAAATAATATGAACTTTAGAGGTATTTTCCAATGTGTAGTGAAATTAAGGGTATTGTTTAATATGCCACGAACACACGTGATATGTCAGAGGTTCATTGAGTGAATCCCCCATGCTATGGAGACACTCGAAGGACTAGGATTTCTATCTTAAGTCAATTTTAGAAAGGTACCATATTAAAGGAAACCTTAGAGAATTGTTCACAACCCCTTGAATAACCTTTGTTCAAGGTTTTGTGAATTAGGTCATGTTAGATGGATAGGAAGAGCAAAAAATAGAAATCACAAAGAGAGAAAGAGAGAATATTCATTTTTGTGGTGCAGTAGGATCCACCCACAATATTGTTATCTTGGAAAGAAGGAGGGGAATAAAGGGGCCCTTAGGAACCCAACTTAATAACCCTAAATTAAGGAATCCTACAAAGAAAGTAGCATGAATTAGGTCATCTTAGATGCATAAGAAGAGAAATTACTAAGAGAGAGAGAGAGAGAGAGAGAATATTCATTTTCACAGTGTAATATGAGCCACCCACAATATTTCCATCATGGTAGGAAGAGGAGGAATACGGGAAACCCAACTGAAGAAACCTCAATTGAGGAATCCTAAAGAGCAAGTAGCATCCAATGTAGACAACCCTAGCAAAATTAAATCCATAGCCAATGCAATTATAAACCCTATTGTTTTAGAATCCTCCAATTCTAAAGGAGAAGTAAAAATCGTTAGGAAAGCGCTTTTAATTAGCTTAATCCTTCCATTCAATCAAATGAATCTAAATCTTCGAGGATAACATTTTTAGGTATGGGGTTAGATGTGGAAAGGCCTAAGTGGAAAGGACCAACTACATTTGAATTTTTAATCCAAGATTCCAATAAATTGGATCAGATGAATTACATCAGACCTTTTTCCCTACCTAAATCTTGGTTTAGCTAGTGACGACTTGAACACCTTTCTCTTTGAGTTGTATGTCTTACTGTGTAGTTATGACTACTCCTTAGATGCCAAAAAATTTAAATTATTTCCATCCACCCTGAAAGAAGCAACACTTCACTAGTTCATGGGACTTGGAGGGAATTTTATCAAAACATCAGATGAAATGAGGAAGGACTTTTCTATTAAATATCAATATTATTGCAAGATTTGAGATATTAGGGAGGAGATATGGTGGCCTAGGTGCAGGTGTTAGTGACAATCGTTCAAATCTGGAAACAATTTCTTCCAGTTTAGGCAGAATTTCCTCTTGGATTTCTTGCGGAGTATCAGTCATCTACCTCCAAAGTTATCTCCTCTGCTAAATTAGCAGAACTGCTTAATTTCCCCCAACAACAAGTGCCTCACAAGTCCCTAAAACATCGCAAATCGCAATCACAAGTTCCTCAGGGCAAGGGTTATTTACTTATGACTGATGCGATGCGAGATTGATCTAACGATCAACAGTCTTCAGTGATCCAATGGTCACTATGATGTCACACAGGAATTTCCGTGACGATTATCCACCCTCACGAAGCCGATGAGGTTTATAAGTCCTCAATTTATAAAAGTTTATATCCGGTACATAGATTAATGTTCGCTCATTTTTAAGCCCGATATCCATTGGATAACAGTGACCATTAGATCCTACGGCTCGCGGGACTTCTATTAACACATGAGTTAACACCAGGGGCAACCCCCGCTGTTGACTGTGACATAAGGCATTGAAAACAAAATCAATGGCTAAGGATGAGTGTGGCCCTTCAAGCCCAATCAAGGAATCCGTACACTTTCAAACCCCACAGTTGCTAATACATGATGAAAAGTGATTAAATGTGATTACGCAGAACTCTAAGTTTTCACAACTAAACTAGAATTTCAATAATACATAGTGATATTACGGAGGGATGCAACACCTCTGGGATTCACCAAATATACATGGAATTACACAAAGATATAATTTATGCAACTAATCTTATATGGCAAAACAAGTCGAATCAATAGAAATCCCCTTACAATGATTCAGAACTTACATAAGTACTGGTTCATTTAACAACCAGATCCTAAACCAAAGGATCGAACTAACTAATCCTATCTAGTCTGCATTGTAGGTTTTAACCCCGTACAGAAATTACCTGCATACGAATTCTAAATCACTGGAAAAATAAAAATGCGAGAGCATAACACATAAAACACATATACACAGAGATTTCCCACTGGATCTCAAAACCGAGACTACCGCTTGATTTTTCATTATATTCCTTTCAATGTTACAATACATATTTATACATGCCGAAGCATCCAATACCATGGACCAAAAACCATCACGTCTAAAACCATGGACCAAAAACCATAGGTAGGTTCGCCAAACCTAATATAGGGTCCAAAAAAAAATTTCTCGTGGCGCTGCCCTGAACCCCGTACAGGGGGGCTACCCGCCCCCCTCAAAACCCCTGGACAGGGGGGGCTGCTGCCCCCCCGCTGCGCAAACGGCGCAACAAAGGGGGGCCTCTGCCCCCCCTCTAACCCCCCGGTTCACTACGAAGGTTAGTCGTGGAAAGAATATAACACAATCCAACAATCTCCCACTTGTTGTTTTCTTTCCACAGGGGGCCACAGGAGAGCTTAGTCATTTTTTCAACCCTGAAACGCCCATTGTTTCTCTACACCAAGAGAACTTCTCAGAGCTCACAGATTTTGTCAATGCATCTGCAGTATTCTTCAAAGTGTCCACCTTTACCAGCAACACCTTTTTGTTTCTATCATATCCCTCACAAAGTGATACTGAACATCAATGTGCTTTGTCTTTGAATGATAAGCAGGGTTCTTTGCCAAGAAAATTGCACTTTGGCCGTCACAGTCTATCCTTATAGCTCCCTGTACTAACCCCATACTTGAACACAATCT
>APFE030330302.1:660-67801 GCA_000404065.3 Pinus taeda
AAGATTTTCACTGGTCTCCACTTGTCATATTCGCATGTTGATGCACTTTACCAGGGTGAGGATGATGAACATCCTGATTTTCTTCTGTCAGGACATTCAGAGGATGTCATCCGTATTTCAGAGGCGAACCCCAGCCTAGCAGCATAGGAGTCTCTACCATCATGGTCTCATTCAGCTCATTGTTTCCCATCAGTTGAGGCAGCAGGGCATTTCATGGGCAAACTTCATTTCTCATGAGGTCTTTACAGCGACATCACGGCCATAGCCAGAGCCACAAATCATTCATGAGGAGGGAGGTCCATCACGCCAGGCAGAGATTATTGTGCCTACACATGTTGTTTCCCCACTACAGTGTACATATCAGAGGGGTCATAGGACCTTGTTTGCAGCAGCTCGACGAGTATTTTCTCCACAGCAGGTGGAAGGGGTCTCGTCGTCATCAATCAGATCAGCGAGTGTTTATCTCCCACATCAGGTGGAGGGGGCCTCGTTTCCGACAGCAGCACAGGTAGCAGAGAGGGGCAAGCAGCCCATGATTGAGGACAGAGTGTTTGGTGCTCCGGTTATTGATCTCGACACTGATTCTCCTAGCACAGAGCTCAAGGATATCACCCGAGAGCAAAGCACCGAGATTCATTCGCTACAGACACAATTATTGAGGGCAAAATGGGTAATCACATATTTGGAGCAGTGAAACAAACAGCTGGAGGATGAGAAGGAATTGGACGAGCTATGGAGAATTCAAAGTGACTGAGTCATCAACCGTAGGAGGCCCGGTGACTTGCTGCCCAAAGAGAGAGAGTCCATGCTTATCCGAGTCAACACACACTTAGAGGGGCTGTTGGCTAAGGCCAATTGGAACAACAAGTTTCTAAGAAACATGAAAAATCATTATTGGGCAAGAATGCATGTTTGCAAGGAGAAGATAAAAATTCTTCAAAAGAGGTTGACCAGGGCTCCCAAAGGAAGGAAGAAGACCAACCCGCTCAATATCTTGGCTGAGGCCTCTCTCACTCACCATGGTACTCATTATCTTCCTCCAAGCAGCAAACCCAAGAAATTTTGAGGATTTTGAGGCATTTTTGGCATTTTTTGGAATTTTACAGGTTTTGGCCACTCGACTCGTCTCACCCCGTACGAGACGAGTCGTTGATACAGCTCGGAACGGGTAAAACTCCACATGGTTGGATTTGTATTGTAAAAGTACACTTGCCTATGGAAGGGTTTCAATTTTTGTGAAGATTTGGGCAGCTAAAAGCTCAAAATACAGCCAAATTTTGACTTTCTGCCCCTTTTTTGAGTTGCAGAAAGAAGTCTTGGGAGATTTGATTTTTGATGGGTCAAATCAACTCCAAATTCAGAAATTCCGGTTGGGTTGGAAAGTAGACTTCTAAAACTTTCCAACGAGCTATCCTGCACTTGATTTGAAATCCGGGAAGGCCCTCAAAAAGCGTTGATAAACGGTGTGACTAGTCAAGCCAGAGGTGCGACCAGTGAAGCAAAATTTGCCAATTTTTTGACCAGTTCGGCCAGCTAAGCACAGTTTTCACTTGGGTTGATTATTTAGGCATGTAATTGATGGATTCTTGTGTAAATTTCATGGCATAAGATACTTTTACCCTTCTTTACCTCTTCTAGAAGCTTTTTTGATGTAAAAAGTTAATATTTAATGCATGGATAGGCTTCCTAACTTTTAGAGGCAAGTTGTTGTGCTGGCCTATTATCTAGTGACTGATTTAGAATTAGTTGTAACAGCTCCTAGGAAGCTGAGCTCGACCCCTAGAGGTGGGGGAAGAGGTTTGAACTTCTATATTATGCCTTCTCTTTCTCATTTTCAGGGTTGGATTCTAGAGGGAGAAGTGCTATTGTATTTTTGACTTGTATTTTTCTGCAATTTGAGGAAAAGGAAGGCCAGGGTTTTGCAGACTTCATTGTGGATTCTTGTGGATTATTATGTTGATGGTGTGTTTCCTACTGTTATTGTAAGTGTGTTTATGTGTTCCATTTCTTAATCTCTTGCTGCTATTTAAACAAAAGAAGTGATAAAGTTTGAATTCATGCATGCCATGCTCAGCTTTCAATTTTGTTTAAAATTTATGTTTTCCACTGTCTAGAGAGGATTCGAATTCATTGTTCGCCCTCTTTAGCCTCTCTTCTTTCCTCCTTGATCATCTTTTTCAGCTAAAGGCATCAGCATAAACTCCTACCTTGCCCCAAAGACCCACCTGCAAAAACTGAGCTCAATCCCCGCACCCTGAATTGCACTCCCTCCAATTGCCACCAAAAAACCCAAAAACTTTAAATCAAACCCTCTTATCAATTTACTAGCCTAAAATCCTTGTTCCTAATTGGTCAAACCCATCCTATTGAAAAATCCATTGAGTTTTGACCCGAGAGAGCCTTCTCATACCTCGTAGGGCTAGCTACGAGGTGAAATGGTTTGATGTAGCTTTGAGGTTTGTCTATCTCAGCCTAGGTGAAATCTCAAACGCTAACAATACAGAGATCGAGGTTTTTAGCTGAGGCTTTCCCTAGAGTATTCTTCTATGTTCATGTGTGATTGATTTCTCATTCTTAGTTATATGTGTTCTATTTGATCTTGCTCATATTCGATTAAGATTCTGCAAGTTTTTTGTAGAAATAGATCTTGTATTTTTCTTTAGTATATTGCATAATCTGTTGATCTACAGTGGGAATTTCTACATGGTATCGGAGCAAAGGTGATCAAAGCGAAGAAAAGTATACAAGAAGGGAGAATTTTGAAGTTTCAGGTTCATGAATATGGAAATCGAGTTCTTCTCACATCTCAATTTCACCAATGGCGTTCAACAGTTTAAGGCTCGAGTATGCCTTTGATGGTAGCTCAAATTATATAGCCTAGAAGGATCACATGGAAGCATTATTAGAGGATAACGGTCTAAAGGACTTCATTGATCAAGAAGTCCCCAAGCAGGCAATGGCTAATGATAAAGAGTTGGCGGAATGGAAGAAATGTGTGGTTAGAGCAAGGAAAATCCTTCTGGAGGGAGTTCGAGACCACATAGTCTTGAGTCTCCATGGGAAGGAGACACCAATTTTGATGTGGAAAACATTGAAAGATCTATCATAACAACAATGATCAGAGGAAGATAGAATTGAAAAACAAGCTTTGGAAAATCAAGTGTGAAAAGGGCGACATGATATCTACATCTGAACAAGCTCACCACCTATAGGGATGAGCTTGGAAGTGTAGGGATCACGACAGTTGATGATGACATGGTGAGTCTTGCACTCCTCGATCTTCCTAAGAGCTGGCATAGCTACCAAGACAAGGTAAATGGAAGAGAAAAACTACCAGACTGGGAATAAATTTGATTGGATCTGATGCAGGAGGAGATAAGAAGAAGCACCATAGATGGATCCTCATCAAAGCAGGATGATGAGGAATATCTAGCCTTAGTTAGTAAGGCGAGGAAGGGGAAAAGGAAGGTGTCCCATTCCAAATCTAGTTCTTCCCACGGTGGGAATAAGTTTGACAAATTGAAAGTGTGATGCTTTCATTTTCATGAAGTGGGCCATTATGCTACGAATTGTCCATAGAAGAAATCCAAGAAGGGATCCTCAAAGGGATCTAATGGTGAGACACTGGCCTCACAGTTTGAGTTGGATTTCTCTCTTATCACATGCATGGTTTCATCCATGGTGGGATGTGTTTGGTACCTGGAAGGTGGAGCCTCTTTCCACATGTCCAATAACAAGAATATTTTTAGTACCCTAGAGGAGAAGGATCTCTAGATGCGGATAGAGATGGGCGATGATGGAAAGTACCGTGTTTCAGGTGAAGGTACAATTGTGTTTCAGAGGGAGCATGGAGCTCCTCTCACCTTGACTGATGTAAAGTATGTACCAGATCTGAAGAAGAATCTTGTGTCCATTGCTATGCTAGAAGATAAAGGCTATGATGTAGTCTTTTGTATAGGAAAGGTATTCCTGAGGCATATCGCCACTAGACAGACCAACCGAATCGGGATTCAAGTAAAGAATCTCTACAAGCTGGAGGTAGACGACTATGTTGCATTGAGTTCCAAAGTTGAGATGGTGTAGAGCCAAGATGTTGGTGAGCTATGGCATAGAAGATTGGGCCACTTGCACCATGGAGCCTTGAAGATCATGCAGTAGATTTCTACCAGACTTCCCAAGGGAAAACTAGAGCAGATGAATATATGAAAAGGTTGTACCTTGGTTAAGTATGTGAAATATTTCTCTCCAGACCAAGACAGTAGAGCTGGAGCAATCCTAGAGCGAGTTCACACAGATGTTTGTGGACCATTCTCTACAACCTCCACTGCTAAAAAAGGTACTATGTTATTTTTATTTATGATTTTTCTCATAGATGTTGGATCTACTTTATATAAAAGAAAGATCAGACCTTCTTGAGGTTTTGTGAGTTTAAAGCCTTGGCAGAGAAATAATCTGGAAAGAAAATAAAAGCCTTACGTAGTGACAATGATGGAGAGTATGTCTCCCAATAGTTTAAGGACTTCTGCACTACAGAAGGAATTAAACGGGAGTTGACGGAACCCCATAACCCACAGCAGAATGGGGTGGCCAAAAGGAAGAATAGATCGATTGTGGGAGCAACTCAAGAAATGTTGCATGACCAAAGCCTACCACTGCATTTGTGGGTTGCGACATGCAATACAATAGTATACTTGCAGAACATAAGCCCACACTGTATACTGGGAATGAAGACACCTATGGAGGCCTTTTCTGAGAAGCGACCAAATGTGAGTCACTTCCAAATCTTTGGATCATCGATTTATTGCCATGTGACCAAAGATGCCTGGAAGAAGCCATATCCAATACCTCAGTTGGGAATACTTGTGGGGTACATGGATACACCCCAAAACTATCGGGTGTTCTTGACTACCAATTAGAGGATAGTGGTACGCAAAGATCTGAAGTACCACAGAGATCTGAAGTTTGACGAGAAGAAATCCATGCAAGTATCACTTGAGAGGGAGCTCAAATTGCATGTAGAGGAGGAACTTTCAGTCCCTAAGGAGGAGGAGCCTCAAATTGATGCAGAGGATCCAGGAGTGGAGACATCCACTCACGCTAAGTCTTCTAGAGATGGGCAGAAATGCTCAAGGGAAGCTGATAGGTTGATGTTGGAAGCATGGGAGAATGTGGGACAATCATCTTCTCAACACATACAGAGGAGGTCGCCAGAGCGATACACTGGTTACATGGCCTTGGTTGGGGAGTGTGTAGAGTCCAAGCCTTCTTCATTCAAGGAGGAAGTGCAACAACCAATTTGGGTTGATGCAATGGTGGAGGAGTATGACTCCATCGTTCGGAACTATGTTTGGGATGTTGTCCCAAGACCTCAGGACAAGTCAATGGTGAGTTCTAGATGGCTTTACAAGGTAAAGCAGGAAGCTGATGGCAGTGTTGAGAAACATAACACAAGTTTCTTTTCCCGTGGTTTATCACAGGTTGAGGAAATTGACTATGATGAGGCATTTTCTCCTGTAGCAAGGTACTCGTCTATCAGATCGATTTTGGAACTATCATCTCAAATGGGTTGGAAGATCCATCAAATGGATGTGAAGATAATAATCCTCAATGGGAAGATTGAGGAGGAGGTGTACATTGAGAATCCAGAAGGTTTTGAGACCTTGGATCATAAGTCGCATGTGTGCAAACTCAAGAGGGCTTTGTATGGGCTGAAGCAAGCACCCTGTGCTTGTTACATCAATATTAACAGCTATTTCACCGGGTTGGGCTTCACCAAGAGTGAAGCAGATGCAAACCTTTACCACATCATGGTAGAAGGTAAGCCATTGATAATTGTTCTTTATGTCGATGATCTGATTTTGACAGGTGATGATCAGCTGATCCAGTCTTTCAAAGAGGACCTTGAAAGAGAGTTTGAAATGAAAGACATGGGTCTTATGCACTACTTTCTAGGCATGGAGATGTGGCAGAAAGATGGGGAAGGTTTTGTGTCTCAAGGAAAGTATGCCAATGAGATACTCAGGCAATTCCACATGGAGAAGTGCAAGCCCATGCAGACTCCTCTAGTTGGGCACTAGAGGAAGGAGGATGCTACTTCAGGTGAGGTAGTAGCTACTACTATTTATCAGCAGCTCGTGGGTTCACTTATGTATATGGTGAACACATGACCAGACTTATGCTTTGCGGTGAACCAGCTAAGTCAAGCTATGGTTCAACCTACCAAGCTGTTTTGGAAGGCAACGAAGCATGTGTTGAGATACCTCAGAGGCATATCTCAGTATGGATTGTGGTATAGATGGATAGAGGGAGTGAAGCTTCAGGGCTTCACAAATGCGGATTGGGCAGGGAGCCCATCAAACCAGAAGAGCACTTCTGGAGGAATATTCAACCTTGGTTCAGCTGCAATTTCCTGGTACAGCAGGAAACAGAGATCAGTTTCACTTAGCACAGCAGAGGCTGAATACATGGCTGCCAGTCAAGTAGCCTGTGAGGCCATTTGGATGTGGAAGATTCTAGTGGGATTGTATGCTCAAAGGATGGATCTAACTATGATATGCTGCGATAATCAGAGTTGTATCAAACCCTCTGAGAATCCAATTTTTCATGATAGGTCCAAGCACATTGATATCCGGTATCACCATCTTCGAGACTGTGTGGTCAAGAGGATCACCTTGTTGCTGTATGTTTCGACCGAGGAACAGGATGCAAATATTTTGACTAAGGCATTGTCAAAATGCAAGTTTGAGTTCCACAGAGATAGGATTGGGGTCACTGATAATCCCTTTCTTGTTGAGAGGGAGTGTTGAAAATAGCAACAAGAAATGCTAAAAATAGAAGTGCTAAAATTTACACTACTATAAATAGCATTTCAGGATACCTTCCTATTTTAGTTAGTCCCTGAACTAAAATTGAGAAGTAAAATTCAAATTTGTTCTTAGCAGTTGTTTGATTAATAATTAATTAATTCATCTTGTTTTAATTATTTGAGTTAATTAGTTGGAGAAAATAAAGCATGAAGTCTATGTGAGGACATGGAATAGTTATCCCTTTGATTGAGGACTTTATCCCTTAGTTAAAGAGATAAGGATGAGTTGTAATTAGTTAGCTCAGTTAACTGAGTTAAGTCAAGTTAGGTTAGTTCCAATAGTTTGTTGAACTAATTTTGAGTTTAGTTAGTTAATGCATGCATGCATGTAATTGTTGCACTTCAGATAACTTAATATTCTCTCATAAATAACTCATGCATGTCAGTTCAAACAGAGACCCAATTGAGATCAGATGATGGGATAGTGTACTATCAGTTGCATTAATATTCCTTGGAGGATATCTCTTGCATGCAGAAGGAATTCATTCCTTGGAGATTGTGAAATTACTTTTGGGTTTGGTGAGTGTGTGATGAGGCCAATTCACATAGGTGGCAGCATTGGACCCCAAGGAAAACTGCACAAGGAAATAGGAGGTTTTGAGGGCTGAGGGAAGGCATATCTTGTGCCTATTCAACCTATGAGCTGTATTGTTCAATTGTACTTAGAGCAGGATAGCTTGTAAGTTGATTCTTTGTGTAATCTGAACATATTTCCACTTATATGATAATACAGAGATCGGGGTTTTTCGCTGAGGCTTTCCCTAGAGTATTCTTCTATGTTCATGTGTGATTGATTTCTCATTCTCAGTTAAATGTGTTCTATTTGATCTTTGCTCATATTCAATTAAGCTTCCACAAGTTTTTTGTAGAAGTAGATCTTGTATTTTTATTTAGTATATTGCATAATCTGTTGATCTATAGTGGGAATTTCTACATTGATATTGATTGAGGCTAGATCTGATGTTTTGCATATGTTTTATTTGTTATCTATCATGATCTGGGTTTGGCTGAATTTTGGAATCCCAGCAAAGATTTGAGTCAATATTTGCAGATCTGTATGCAGGTTCGTCTCGACAAAAGAGCGTATACATGCAATTTATGTTCTTTCAAGTGGCATATACAAAAGAAAGGCTTGATGTTCAGAGATGACTGATCTATCATTTTAGTATTTCTGATTTATTGTTGTTGTTATTTTACTGTTGGCTATCAATGATTTCTTCTTAGATCTGAATGTAAATCTAAATGCATAAGGAGTTTGATATTTGATTGATTGTATAAGTGAGAAGAAGTGTTTTTTGTTGCCTACCTATGTAAAGTTTTGTAAGTTGATAGTAGATGTTCAGTACACTATTAGGTGGTACAGTTTGTGATTCAGAGATTTTATGATTCATAATCTTTAGAGGTATATGCAGGTTGGGCTGAATGAAGTAGCGTATAACACAGGTTTTCTTCATTGAAGTAGTGTATACAGTCTAACACATGAATTTTTGAGGTTTCAATGGGTTCTGAATGTTGATACAGGTTTCTGGGTTCAACATAGTGTTTTGATGACAATGATCTGATTGTGTTAGATTAACTACATGTTGGTTGATGAAGTTTGAGTTTCTAAATTTATGATGGGTTATTGATGAGTCAAGGTCTCAATATGTCTTGATAAGTTCCAAGAGCTTCCAATATGAAAATTCATGAAACGTGGTCCCTGGTGGAAAAGTGGAGTTTTCTGTAGGCTAGCACCTATGTACTAGTAAACATATTGGCTAGTACAAAAGCTAGTGGGTTGTAAATCCCTTCCGGTAGAAGTCGGAGAATGAGAGAAGGTTGTAACCTTTTGCAGGTAGAAGCCCGCGTACTAGTATGAGTCTGCACCAGTACAATATTGTAAACATATTTTCTTATTATCAAAAGAAGATAGAGATGACAACAGTAGGTGGTTTTCACCCACATTTGGTTTCCATCTTAAATCTTGGTGTTCATTTGTGTTTCTTATGTGTAATGTTTTATTATGTTTATACTGCACATGGTTACTATTTAATGATTGATGAAGTATTGATGCAATGATTAAAGATAAACATATGATGAATTAACTGAATCATAAGTTTATTGCATATACGTTGGTTTCCTTAAAGATAGTTACATGTACACACTAGTTCCCCTCTCTGAAGTAGCATATATAAATCTGATTATGAAAAAGAAAAATTCTTGATCTAATAATACTGATTCACCCCCCCTCTTAGTATTATTTCCAAGAATTCCAAGATATTTGAGACTCCCAAATGCCTCCTACCTATTCGTGATCATAGTCATGTTATTCATTTGATTCCAGGAAGTGTTCCTCCAAGCGTAAGGCCTTACCGATATCCATATGCCCAAAAGAGTGAAATTGAATGTATGGTTGTTGAAATGCTAGAAGTTGGTATAATTCAGTCTAATCAAAGTTCTTTCTCTACTCCAGTAGTATTGGAGCACAAGAAGGATGGATCATGGCACATGTGTCGGGATTATAGGGATCTCAACAAGCTCACTATTGAAGATAAATTTCCTATTCCTATCATTGATGAATTATTGGATGAATTATATGGAGCAATTTACTTCACCAAGTTGGATCTTCATTCAAGATATCATCAAATCATAATGAAGACTGAAGACATTCTGAAAAAAAAATAAAAAAAAATAAAAGTAGAACTCATGAGAGTCATTATGAATTTTTGGTGATGCCTTTTGGCCTTACCATTACACCTTCTACATTTCAAGGGTTTGATGAATTCCATTTTCAAGCCCTTCTTTAGAATATTTGTGTCAGTATATTTTGATAATATACTAATCTACAGTAAGTCTTGGAAGGATCATGTTCAACATGTTGACAGAGTGCTCACACTATTGGAGGAGAAAAATTATATGCAAATGCCTCCAAATGATTATTTGGAGTACAAGAGGTGGAATATCTAGGTCATATTGTATCTCATGAAGGTGTTAAGGTAGACCCTAACATAATTAAAGCCATTAAGGAATAGAAAATCCCCAAATCCATAAATCATCTGCAAGGATTTCTCGGGTTGACAGGGTATTATCACAAGTTTGGCAAGAATTATGGGAGAATAGCACACCTCTAACAACATTATTGAAGAAAGATGCATTTTCTTACACTCCAGAAGCAATGAAGGCCTTTGAATATCTTAAAGAGGCAATGTGCCAAGCATTGGTCTTAGCTACGCTAGGTTTCACAAAAACCTTTATTTTGGAATGTGATGCCTCGGGAAAAGGAATCAGTGTTGTTTTAATGTAAGAAGGAAGACCCATTTCTTTCGAAAGTCATCCAATCAAAGGAAAGTATTTACACAAAGCTATTTATGAGAAGGAAATGTTGGCAATACTTCATGCACTTAAGAAATGGTGACCTTACCTAATGGGAAGACACTTCAAGGTAAAAACAAATCATGATAGTCTTAAATACTTTTTAGAATAAATATTATTTTCATAAGAGGAGAAAAAATGGGTCACAAATATGTTGGGTTATGACATTGAAATCATATATAAAAATGGAAGAAAAAGTTTGTTGCAGATGCACTCTCAAGAAAGGATGAGGATGTGGATGCATTGGTTTGTGCCTTGTCTATTATCCAACCAGATTGGATAAATGAAGCAAGGGATGAATGGAAGAATGACGAAGAAGTATGGGAACACATTCAAAATTTACAGCAAGATCCTAGTACATCTGATACATTTAGCTGGAAAAATGATTCGTTATGGTACAATGATTGTTTATACCTATGTAAGTATTCCCAACTCAAGCAAAATATTCTTCTAGAATTGCACACCTCTCCCTTAGGAGGGCACTCAATATTTTTAAAAACTTACCACATGGTTAAGAAGGAATTTTTTTGGGATGGCCCTAAATCTGATATTCAAAATTTTGTGGCAAAATGTTTGATTTTCCAACAAAATAAAGTTGAGACAATTAAGACCTTGGGTCTGTTACAACCTTTATCCATTCCAAGTCAATGTTGAGAGGAGGTTTCAATGGATTTTATCCCAAGTTTACCCAAGTCTGAAGGAAAGAGTGACATCATGGTGGTAGTTGATATACTTACCAAGTATGCACACTTTTGTGTGTTATCTCATCCATTTAAATCCAATACAATTGCTACTGCATTTATGGAAATAATTAAAAATCTACATGGAAACCCAAATATTATTGTAAGCGACAGAGATCCCATTTTCACTGGAAATTTTTGGATATAATTATTTTCTTGTTTGGGTACTCAATTAGCTCATATGTCAAATTATCATCCCAAATCTGATGGGAAAACTAAGATAGTGGACAAATGTTTGGAAGGATATCTTCGTTGCTTTATATCGGGTAAGCAGACACAATGGGTCAAGTGAATACCTCTGGCTGAATGGTGGTATAACACTTCCTTCCATACTGCAACAAAAATGACCCCATTTATGGCACTTTATGGATATCATCCATCGTCCATCACATCATATTTAAGAGAAAATTCTAAGGTTCAAGCAGTGGAATATCACATTGAGCATCAACAACAAGTTATCCAACTCTTAAAGGATAACCTCACTTTGGCGCAGAATAGAATGAAACAACAGGCATATCAACATCACAGCGAAAGAAGTTTTGTTGTAGGTGACTAGGTATTTCTATGACTACAACCATACAAGCGAATGTCCCTCAAGCAAGATAAGAAGGATAATAAATTATCACCTAAGTATTGTGGTTTGTACAAGGTGTTACAAAAGATTGGTACTAAGGCATACAAATTGGAGCTTCCTACATGTTCACGAGTGCACCCAATTTTCCATGTGTAATGCTTAAATAAGGTTATAGGTGACAAGATCCTAGTTCAAACAATATTTCCAAAACTTGACGAGGAAGGAAAAATCATATTGGAACCTAAAGGAGTCACAGAAACAAGAAATCGACAACTACAAAATCGATCAATTTTAGAATATCTCATCAAGTGGAAGAAATTACCTGCTGAAGATCCCACATGGGAGGATGAGAATTTTATACAGAAGCATCCAGAAGTACTCAAGCATTGAGGACAACAATTTTTTGAAAGGGAGGGGCATGTTATGTCCCTATACTACTAGTGTAGCCCATTATTGTTATTAGTGCAACCCCCTTATTGTATTGTTGTGCCCATGTAGTCCCCATATTGTTATTATTGTGCCCCATAGAAGCCCATTATTGTTATTGTTGTGCCCTTAGAATATTTTTGTTATGTTAGCTATGATTATATTGTGACCCCTTAGACTCCTATATATAGCAAGGAGGTATTTTCATTTGTATCACCAAAGAATTGTTCATTTGTGTAATGCAAAGTCAGTTTCCCCTCGAAGAGGCTAATTTTGAAGTCGTTGATCTATCGTTTCTTCTATTTTGTGAGTTGGTTGCATAACATGGAGTTGGAGATTTAAAGAACCTATTAGAAAAATGTTCGGTGGTTTTTGACCTAGAGGGGGCTTTCCACCCAAAAATATTTGTGTTCATTGTATATTGTTTATTTATTATTTTTCATATTGATAAAGAATAACTAATGCTCTGAAAAGATTAATAAGTTACTAATTTCTAGGAAATATTGATTCACCCCCCTCTTAGTATTTTTAAAAATTGGTATAATAGCAAGTCCTTGTAAATTAGTCTAACCACTGAAGGGAGATCATGGAGTACATCAAGAATGGAGTTCCTCTGTTTGATGGGAAAAACTATGCACTATGGAATGGAAGGATGCAGGTATACATCCTTGCACAAGGATATGATATTTGGGAATTAGTCTAACAAGGCCATGATGCAAAATCCTCTTTTATAATAGATTAAAAGGGTAAGAAACTTGTAATATGGTGTTAAGAATGCCATTATGAGTGGGATCACTCAGTCTATCTATGTTAAGGTATAGGGATGTAAAAAAACTAAGGAAAATTGGGGCAAGCTTCAAAACGTATATCAAGGAGACTCATAGGTAAAAGAAGAAAAAATTCAAATCAGCATAGCTCAATTTGAACAAGTAAATATGAAATAATACGAGAACATTGCAACTTTATTTCAATGAGTGGATGAAGTAACAAATTCCTTTGAAGGACTGGGAGAACCAATTGATAAAAATATTATTGCGTGAAAGGTTATAAGATTTCTTCAAGCAAGATTTAATCTTGAATTTTTTGTATTAGCATATAGATCTAACTTGAACAACCTTAGCATGGAAGAGCTACATGAGATTCTTACAAATTATGAAATGAGGATTTAAGAGGAAGAAGGTCCATCCAACTGAGAAGCAAAATTCACATCATCCAAGAAAAGTAGAAAAGGAAAACAGGAATCAAGACCTAGCTACAGTTGTTGTGAGGAAGAGTAATTTTCAGATGAATAAATTGCAAAATTTATGAGAAAGATGAAAAGAGGAACAAGTAACTTCAAAGGTAAAATTCCATTAGTTTGTTTCAATTGTGGTGAAATTGGTCACTTTGTAGCTAAATGTCCTCATAATAATTTTGGTAAGGGTCAAAGAAGATTCAACAAACAAAATAAAAGGAAAGTCCTTAAGAAAATTCATTTCCCTAGAGAAGAAAACTCATCATCCAAATAATAAAGTGACAATGACAAAGAAAATAACATGGGAAGAGTACTATTCATGGCTAGGGATAGTAGGGAGGAAGAACCTGAAGAAGAAGAAGAAGGGATGGATGAAATTCAGTTTCAAAATGAGATCACCAGAGTTATAAAAGATCTTAAAGCTAAAAAATAAAATTTCAAATCTCTTGAAGCCAAAGTAAATATAGAAAAAGAGCATGCTGGAAGCCTCAATAATAAGAATGAACAATAAAAGGAATTTATTATCAGCCTTATAGTACAATTAGAAGAAGCTAGAAAAATTAAAGATTCTCTCAAGAGAGAACTTGAAGAAAGCAACAAAGAAAGGGAAGATTTAGAAGAAAGGATAGTCTATATATGAAAGGATGCAAAGGAAAGAAGGAATGTTCAGCAACATTTTTCAAATAGCTCCAGAATATTAGATGAGCTCATCAGAACCCAAAGGCCACATAATGACAAGACATGATTGGGATACAAGGAAACATTTTCAAAAAGCTCAACCTCTTCCACAATAGGAAAGGAAGGTGGAGGAAAATTTATGTAGCAATGGCTAGAAGATCTATTATGAACAAAAGAGGATTCCCAACATAAAAAAAGGTTCAATATCAACAAAAATGATCATGGAGAACAGTTTCTGAAAGAAGGCCTCCCCCTCTCAGGTAGTGGAAAATTTGGGAATAATGTTGTAAATTTTTTATCCTATGTTAGAAACATAGAAAAATTTGGAAGGTGTTTTAGGAATGACTATCGTAGAAACTCACAGGAATATTACAAGAAAAACTACAAGAAGTTTGGTCATTTAAGCATGAAATATAATGCCATAAATGAAACAATTTTTGACATTTGGCTAAAGATTGCAAGTTAAACATTCCTCCAAGAGAATCACAACATAATAAAAATTATCAGGTCTGGAAGAAGAAAACTTAAAGATGTGCTCTTTCCCTAAAGGCTCAAAGCAAAAATAATGTTTGGTATGTTGATAGTGGTTTCTCAATACACCTGATATGAGACAGGAATAAGTTTATATCTTTTAAAGAAGGAAAATATGGACAATATCTTTTGGAAATGACAGATTTGCAAATGTTATAGGAATAGGTACCTTCAAGATTGGAAGCAAGGATGTTATACTAAAGGATGTGCTTCTTATTGAAAATATGAATCACATTCTGCTGAGCGTAAGTCAAGTGTGTGATCGAGTACGTATGTTTTTATTTGACTCAAAGAAATGTGAAATAAGAGGAGAAAAATCTAGCCAACTGGTGGCTACTGCAACTAGAACTCCAAATGACATATACACATTGGATGACATTGTTAAAGGTTATCTCTTGGCAAAAGAAGATGAGAGTTAGTGTTGACATACATAGATGGTACATATAACATTCGATAACCTTATCAGAACCAACAAAAAGGAATTATGAAATAAATTTCACTGATTTTGAAACCATACAGTGCTATATGTGAACACTACAGGCATGGAAAACTAGCAAGAGTTTAATTCAAAATGAGAGAACACTCCATGTCAAAACCATTGGAATTGATATGTAATGATATATGTAGATTAATGAAAACTAAAGGACTCGATGGTGGATTGTATTTCATGTTGATGATTTATGATTATACTAGGATGACAACAATTAGCTTTTTGAAGAAAAAGTCTAACCATTTGAATGTTTCAAAATATTCAAGGAAATGGTTTAAAATGAAACTGATTTGAAGATCAAATGTTTGCAATTATATAATGGTGAAGAATTCACATCCAAATAATTTCAACATTTCTATGAATAATATGGAATAAAAAGGCATTTCTTAATAGTCAGAACACCACAACAAATGGAGTTGTCAAAAGGAAGAATAGAACTGTACAAGAAATGGTCGGAACAATGTTGAATGACTCAAAATTAGATACCAAATTTGGGGCTTAGGAAGTTGATACGAAAATGTATATTTTGAATAGAGGCTTTCTTAGAAGAAGTTGTGATATGACTCCATATGAACTATGGAGAGGAAGACCAACAAATGTCAAACATTTCAGTGTATTTGGAAGCAAATGCTACATCAAAAGGGAAGATTGAAAAACAGTAAATTTTGATTCTCAAATAGATGAAGGCATATTTGTTGGTTATTCACACAAAATAAAATCTTATAAATGTTACAATCATAGGCTCAACCAAATAGTTGAAAGCATCAATTTAACATTTGATGAAGATTGTGGCCTAAAGATTGAACCAGAAATTTCCTCTTCAAGCAAATCAGATACACAAGAGACAAAACTAGAAAAGGTCAAATAGGAAGCCTTGTAAAAGCACAATCGAATGTAGAAACAACTACCAATGAGGAAGAGACAAGATATGAACAGAAAGAACCCTCAAAGACGCCTAAAGAATGGTATCAAAAGAATTATCCTCCGAATCATATCAATGGGGATCTAAATGAAGGCATATGAACTAGAATAAATTGATAACTTTGTGTGCCACAACAAGCCCATCTTGCGCTCTTGACCACATTTGAGGCTGACAACTTTGAAGAGGCCATTCAGGATGAACATTGGATAGCAACTATGAATGAGGAATTGGATCAGATTGAGAAGAATGATACTTGGGAATTGGTTCCACGACCAAATGATGAAAATGTCATTGGAACAAAATGGGTTTTTAGGAACAAGTTGAATGAGGATGGACAAGTGATTAAGAACAAAACTATATTAGTTTGCAAAGGGTATGCACAGGTTGAAGGAATCAATTTCGAGGATACATTTGCTCCCATTTCCATAATGGAAGCCATCAAGATGTTCTTGTCCTATTCATTTTCAAGCAAGATCAAAATATATCAAGTCAACATGAAATCAACCTTTCTGAATGGAGAGTTGGAAGAAGAGGTATGCATAGAACAACTTAAAGGATTTTTGCTAATTGACAAGAAGGATTATGTGTGTAGGTTGAAGAAGGCGTTATATGGTTTTAGACAGGTCCCTGGGACTTGGTATACTTGTCTTGGCAGGTGCTTGCAGAAACAAGGATTGAAGAAAGGACGTGATGATAACAACTTTTATGTAAGGGTTAAACACGATAGCCTCACAATTATTGAAGTATATGTCGATGATATATATTTGGAAGTGATGATGACAAGTTAAGAAAGATGTTTGTAGTAGATATGAAAAGTGAGTTTGAGATGTTGTTACTTGGTGAGTTGACATACTTCTTGGGACTTCAGATATCTCAACAAGACAAGGGGATATTTATTTTTCAAACCAAATGTATCTATGAAATGTTGAAGAGGTTTCAGATGGAATATTGCAAGTCATTCATCACCCCAATGGTGACAGGTTGTAAGTTGAGCATAGATGACTCGCCCAAAGATGTGGATCATAGGATGTATAGATATATGATTAATAGCCGTGTATACGTAATAGCTTCTAGTCCAAATGTGATGGAAGCAGTTGGACAACTAGAAAAGTTCAAAGCAACACCAAAGGAATTTCATGTTGTTGCAGTAAAGAGGATATTTCAATATCTTAAGGGAACAACAGAATATGGATTATGTTATCATAAAGGAAATGAGTTAACCTTTACATCTTATACAAATGCAGATTGGGTAGGAAGTGTTGAAGATCATAAAAGCACTAGGGAAGCAACTTTCTATCTAGGTGATTCTCTTGTTTTGTGGTTGAGCAAGAAGAAATCTTTAATCTCCTTATCCACAGTGGAATCAGAATACATAGTAGTAGTAACTTGTTGTACGCAGGTACTCTGGATGAAACAACCTTGTAGGATCTTCAAGTGAAGTTTGATGAGCCCATTCCAATATTCTGCAATAACACTAGCACCATAAGTATCTCCAAGAATCATGTGATGCATTCAAAAATGAAACACATTTCGATCAAGTACCATTTTGTTAGAGAAGAAGTTACAAAGAAGAACATTAAAGTTGAATATATTGGGACAAAAGAAAAAAGCGTTGAAATCTTTACTAAACCATTTATGCATGAGACATTTAAGTATCTTCACCAAAAACTTTGGATTCTCCCAAGTTCCCATTAGAGTATTCATTCATCTAGCCAAGCAGATTCGGGGATTCGAGGTAGGTTCATGTCTATAGGAGTAGGAAAGTTTTTAAGGGGATTTGCTCCTTGCCATTGATTTCAAAGGGGGAGATAAAGCATTAGGAATATTAGAAGAAGCATGATGTTAAGGGGAGTCATGATCATAGGGGGAGTACATTTGTTGCCATCAATGCCAAAGGGGTGGATTGTTGATAAGTGGTTGTCATTGATGTTAACCCAAGAAACACCAGGAGATTCCCCTCTCAATGTGACATGGAAAATCATTTTTTATTGCATCCAGACCACTCTAGATGGATTATCCTCATCGAGATGTTTCCAGTGGCATGTGACACACCACGTAGGTCTTCATGATTTGAGAAATATTCAGGTTTGATGTTGGGGACCCAAGTTGGTGGGATAAAAACCCCATGGGGTGGTGACATGGAATATTAATGTTGGTTAACATTAAGAATTCAAAAGGATGACACACTATCATATCTCGTCCTCAAACATCCTAGAGTAGTAACTCAAATTTTAATCATTAAACCCTCCCTCCGAAACAATTGGCAACCCCATCACATGTGACTTCAAGGGAGATCAACCAACTCATTTGTTTTATAATATAATATTCCAATTTTTTTTTTGTATCCTCCATCTAAGGTCATTGTTTCATCTTGTTTAATCCCCCTTCTTTTCATAAATTCTCTCTGTCTTTCACATTATGGAGCTCTCTTAGGTCTATAAATATAGTATCCCTTCCTCGCCTCTTTCTTATGCACTTTCATGAATGATCTAGTGAAGATAACTCTGAATTTTTCAACCAGCCTAAAGGATCTATAAAGTGGGCATTGATAGAGTGGGTTAAGGTTTATTTTGATAGGCTTTGGTGGTTTGTTAAAATGTAGGCAGAAGAATTTTTTGACCCTTATTAAAGCAACATTATATGAAGTTTGGTATGGTTATATAGGGTAAAAAAAAAAAGGTTTTTCATTGTTTTTTCTATTTCTAATTTGGGATTTTTATGCCCACTGCATCATTGCAAGTGGAAGACATCTAATCTGGGTATAAATTAGCTTGATTACAGACCAACAAAGTTGAGAAGCATGTCTTAGAATCTATGTCTATATATTGCAACATATAAACAAGCCATTATAAGGACTCAACCTTCATTATAGTATGTTGGCTTCATCAAAACAAGTGCATTTAAAACCTCGACATCTAGTTCAAAATCTCGACATCTAATTCATGAACTCGGCATCAAGTTTGGTACATTGAGATTCATTTAAGTCTTGAACTATGCATTTTATGGCTTGAAGAGCATACACATTGATTGAGGACTTGTCACAAAATCCTTTTGGAGACATTATCAAAGGCTTACTCTGATTAGTTGGTTGCACAAATCCATTGAAAGTGCATTTTAGTCTTTTGTGAAGACTCATCATAGAAAGGAGCCTTCATCATCATCAAAGCATTTGAGAATATGCACAATCGTTTGTGAAAAGTGTAACAACAAATCATTACAGTCTCTTAAACCAGTGAAGAAGTAACAATCTTGAAGCTTAATATGGGAGTTTTATATATATGTTAGTGTGTGTAGTTCAAGGTGTACAAGGATGGTCCTTGATACATATATACACATATATTTGCTTCATTTTTTATAAGGCATGTTGATAAATCTAAGGGTAGCTAAATTAGGTGATTTCTCTTAATTTATAACTCATTTTGATGTATTTTTACTTAACTTGATTATATTCTTCTTACACTTGATTATTACTATTGTTCGTTATCATAAAATAGCTACCAAACAATAAAATAAATGAGACAATAAGACACAAGATGTAGGCGACCAACCATGGCTAAAACCTCTCCAACTGAGAGGAAACCCCACAAGAATTAGTCTCTTCTTCTAGAACTTCAATTCATGAATTCCAAGACCTGTGACCTTTACCAAGACCCTCCAAGACCAAGTCAAACCTTGCTTCTAGCAACTTATGAAATTTCTACTTACCCAATATATTATTTTGGAACTTCGATATTCCTAGCAAATTCTTTTGCAACTTAGACCTACTTAGCAAAATCCTATGCAACTTTGACCTACCCAACAAACTATTCTGTAACTTTGACCTACGCAGTAAATTATTTTGTCCAACAAATTCTTCTACTCAACAAATTCTTCCATCCAACAAATGTAGAAACCCTAATACGAGAGAGAGAGAGAGAGAGAGAGAGAGAGAGAGAGACCCAAAAACTTCGATCTAGTTCTTCTCCTTCTTTTCGTCCTTTTCTAGCTTATAACTTGATAAGATCGAAATTTCTTGAATGAGTCTCAAAATGAGGTCGAGTTCCTTCTTATTTATAGGCTTGCGAGGGGTACAAATTTCTATCTTTAGGCCAACTTGTCCCTTCATGTAAGCCGACTTGATCTTTACACTGTGATGAGGCCTTGGAGGGTCTTTTGACTCAAATAAATTTTCTTTACAATATGTAACATGCCCAAATGTGTCTTCAACACGTGATAATGACTCAATTGACTTTATGACAAACCTAGAATCACTTAATGGGTGCTTGACCTAAAAAACAAATTCACTTGAGCATGAAACCCATGCCTCAAGAATAATAAATTTATTTTTCTCTTTTCATTAAATACATAAAATAATGATTACATATGTCATTATGAAGACCGAACCTAATTACATATTTCAACACTCCCTCTTAACTAGGGAGGTATCATAATCCATACAAGGTACTTGGACATTCTCAATCTAAAGAATTCTCATAAGAATAGTTGGATTGGTAACCCATTCGTATAGCATCATATCATCCAAAATTGTCACATAACAAGGCCTTGACTAACAACTATACCTATCCACGAGATAATAGCACAATGCTGGCGAGACCAATGATTTAAAGACACCTTCATCATTGTATCTCAAGGAGCATACCCCACAAGACTATTCTTCTCTTGGATTCCCAGTCCTCAAAGAATATCGGTCCTTTATGACCGTCTTATCCTCGATTCCCTACAACATCCTTAAAGATTATTGGATGCCAAATTATTACCCAATCATCCATTATTTCTTCCCAAGTGAATTCAATAATGACGTGTCTAGCTCTCCCTCTCAACTAGGGAGGATATACCAATTCCAATGAAGGAATGTACCCATTCCTATAAAAGGGATGTACCCAAGCTCCCTCTTAATTAGGGACTTGATTCCAAGTTTCTTCTTAATTAGAAACTTTCTTCTAAGCTCCCTCTTACTTAGGGACCTATTTCTAGCAACAATTATCTCTTCTTAGGTGGATATCCTGGGACTTTTAGCAACTTGTTGAGCTCCTCCTTTCAATGTCATGAATTTTATATTAATTATTATGAAGCCTTCAGGTTGTATGGCATTGTCCATCCATCACTTTCCTCAAGTCAATCACGTCATCCTTCCCCTTGTTGGAAAGTTATTTTATATCTAGATTTCCTTCATACATATACCTCTTCCACATCATGTTTTCTTTAGGATCTTCCATCCCACCACATGAGTGCTAGTTTTAGGTGACATCCACAACTCTTTTTCTGCTAGCCCTGCATTAACCCATCTAGATGTTTTCAAAAAATAAAAATGAACAACAAATCAAAGTTACCTTTTGTGATGGCCCTTCATCATTACATATTCTTGTAGCAACATCAAAATCCTACACACATATTGAAACATCTCCAAGATATTCAATGTCAAGGGTCTCCTTTCTTTACAGACTTCATCAGAGTCTTCATACCTTTTCCATGGAGATGTCATGGTCAATTATCTTACTCATCAAATTTTGATTTCCTTTTTTATGTGCTCATAGTTGCATCTTTCACGATCTGTTCTTTCTTTCTTCACATATTTCTCCCCGGGAACTTTCATCCATAGTTCCTTCATCTTTGTCAACCACCTCATATTCCATATGAGTACATATTATGTTGATTTCATCTATTCAATATTTTAACCATTCCCTCATGCATCTTTCTAACAAAATATATCCCTCTTCTTCGATCATGCTCATGAGGTAGAACATTCATCCATGCTATTTGCAACTATATTATGAAATGAATCAATCTTATCAAATACATGCATGCGTGCCTCATTTTTTCTTTTTTGGTCATTTAGATTTCCTTCAGTAGCTTATTTGATTGAGAGTACTTCAACCATATTGACTTCTTGCACTTATTTGTGATCATACCATCATCCCATGAATCCCATACTAAAGATGGAATTCTCAACGACACACTTGCTTATTCTCAATGGAGGATCTTGATTATCCACATCCTACAAATGCTCCTTCCTAATGATGATGATACATGATGAGTTCTTTCTATGCTAAATGAATTTTCTTTTCCCATAAGTACTACTTATGCTTTCAATGAGGTTACCAAGAGATACATCCTTTTTATGATAACTACTACAATCATGTAGACTTCTACATCAGCTATCCTTTCAAGATTTTCTAATGAGCTCTTGTTTTAATGATATGCTTCTAATATGATAACATATTCTACTAAGATTCATTATCCCATGCTTCTCATGTCTCCTACCATGATAGATATATTTTACAAAAATTGAAAAGAACTAGGTGACAAAGGCTTGTCTCAATTATAGTAGATATATTTTACTTCTTCCTTCTGAAATTTCTTATTTTCAAATTCTTCCACTTCTTCTATGAGATGGTCTTCTTCTCTTCTTCCTTTTTTTGTTATGCTTCTTGAGTTTGGGGCAATATATCTTGTAGTGCCCATATTCTTAACATCCATAGCATTGAACCTTCGCCATATTATTCTTCCTTTTCTAAGGACCAAATTTCCCAAACTTTCCTTTCCTCTTCTCCATGGTAGCATATGCTAGAGTTTGCTCATTTGATCCTACATCACTTTTTGCCTTCAACCTCGTTTCTTCAATTTTTCATAGTGCCCATAGTTCATTGGATGGAGTATCTTCCTTCTTCACATAGATGCTTGATGTAAAGTTACCCCATTCCTCTGGTAGTGCATTGAGAATTATAGGTGTCATTTCTTTGTCAGACATTATCTCTCCAAACTCTTGTAGGTGGTACCTTATTTCAGACACCCTCATAAAGTATGAGGTTATTACTTCTTCTTTTGATATCTTCATATTGTAGAGTTATTCTCTTAATGATATCACTTCTCTTGCAGTTCTTATGGAGAAAAATTCTACATGCTTGTCATATATTTCTTTTGATGTCTCCAACTTTTATACATAAGGTATGTGGAGATCCTTGATGGATTCTATGAGAATCATTTGAGGCCTTACTTCCCCTTTCATATACTTTGTTAGAGGGGGAACCCTCCTTTACATTATGAAACCATTTCAAAAAAATATAGAAAAGAAATATCAACGCCTTAGAAATCGACCTCTTCAAGGGGGCACCCTCCTTTACATTACACAAATGAACAATTCTTTGATGGTACAAATGACAAAACCTCCTTTCTATATATAGGAGTCTAAGGGGTCACAATATAATCCATGTTGACATAAAACTAATATAAGGGCACAACAATAACAATAGTGGGCTTCTATGGGACATAATAATAACAATATGGGGACAATAGGGGCATAACTGTTGGGTAGTGGAAGCCCCGCACAATGGTCACGAGGTGTGCAGCCCAAAATTTTGGGTAGAAGTAGGGAAAATACTCCACAGACGTGCGGGGCATGATGGGTAATTAGCTATAATCGAAAGGGTAGTCCGCCTGAAATTAATGTAAAAGAAATAAACATGAGTCGGCTCGCCCATGAATTAGGGTCCATAAGTAGGTATAAATAAAGCGAGGCTCTATGGTTAGAGGAGTCAAGTTTTTGGATAGAAATTGTTGAGTATATGATGTAATGGGTATCTGAGGAAGAAGAAAGTGTCTGTAAGTCCGAGTCGAAGGGTTGGGTAGTAGGAAGAGGCCCTGCAGCTATGTGTGTAGAGGCCTGGAAGAGTCTGTAGTTGTGTGCACAGAGGCTTGGAAGAGTCCGCAACTATGTGCGCAGAGGCCTAGAAGAGTCCGCAGCTGTGTGCGTGAACCCCTGCAATTGAGTGCGCAGGGTGGGTCGAATGTATTGGTGAAGAAAGTCAATAAAGATAAGTGTTCTTGGAACTCTGTGTAACCTTCTGATTTATCACGATTTGACTTCACTGTTATTGTTTATTCCATATGCATCTGTTTCTATTATGATTATATGAATCGGTGTTTATTTTATGTGAACAGGTTACCTATGATAAATGTTTTCTTAAAGACTATAATAAGTAAATCAAATACATAAACCGCACAGTAAGTAAGTAATAACGGAAATTTTGGGTTCAAACCTACATGAGAGCAGCGCGAAGCCTCCAAGCCCACACCTAGACATCCCAAGGGTGCGGAAACCTGGTTCCAGCACCCTCCCCTACTACCTCGGGTGAGACCTCAGTTTGCGCTTCGCAGACTGTTGCTAAAAGGGCCGGTAGCTGCGGGATTTGTTTGGCTAAATAATTCTTCTGAACCTAGGTTAGGCCCAATTGAGCCAACAAATGGTTTTGTTGTCGGGACTGGGATCTGCCTAAGGGGTGTATAATGTGGGAACACTAGAGCCCTATGAAGAAGGAAATTTAGGAGTGGTGGGATCTAAAAACCCACGAGTTCGCGATTCAGGAAAACAGAAACCTGTCAATATCAGCGGAAGATTGGCTGGACCGATACATATTTACGGATATTCATGAGATCTTCTTTGCAACATTTCCCATAGAGCTGTATGAGTGGATCGTAAGGCTAGCTGACAATGTGGGAAGGTGCAAATTGGATTGACCTATTGTTTGGTCAATTTAGTGTGATCTAAATTGCTATTTATAATGTCAACCCGGGGTTCGTAAACTGACGAAGTGAGGTGTACTATATGTACTTAGATAACCATTTCCTTAGGCTTTTGTCGTTTTAAGCTTTTTAGTTTGTTTTTGGATTTTATTTTTCTTTAATGTGTGATGATGAAAGTGAAGTGTGAAGTGTGTGGAGTGTAGATGGTGATGGTTTCTAAACTTGAAAAATGCTCAAAAGAAAGCTTTACAGTAACTAAAATGAAATCAATTCTTAAGAGAAAACAAATGCATCAAATAGCGAACTAATGACAATGGCCCAGTATCCTTGCTGCTGAAAATGAAAAGAAAGCAAAAACTTGGAAAACAACTCAAACTTAAAGCAAAGCAGCTAATTCACACTACTTTAACTTTTCAGATCCTTTGCCCTTTGGCTCAATCTACTGGATGGGAAGTAATCATAAACAAGTTAAGCAATATGATATTTAACTGTTCAAGAAAGTAAATTGCATAAAAGAAACTAATCACACTACTTGAATTTTTCAAATCCTTTACCCCTCAGCTCAATCTACCTTGGGGAAGTAATTATGATCACATCAAGCAATATGATAACTAAATGTAAATTTCAGAAAAGAAATTAATCACACTACTTAAACTCTCTTAGTCCTTTACCATTCAGCTCAATCTACTTTATGGAAAGCAACCATGAGTAAGTAATATGACAACTCAATCACACTACAGTTAGTAATATTCTAATTTCCTGCTGATATAGTCATTTGACAATAGAAAGAAATCATAAATTGTTAAGCAGTATGATATCTAACTAGCAGAAAAAGAAATAAACAAATAACAACTTGAAAAGGACAATGCTGAATGTAAACTCCAGAAAATAAAGGTTAGCAAGAAGGACAAGATGATCTCATATGCCAAAAGTTATTAAAAAGATGAAAAATTGCCCGGGCTGCCTAAGAGAACCTGCAAAAAGCACTGATCAGTTTACAGCTCTAAGAAAACAAAAGTAAAGATATAACACAGAAACATAAAACATAATATGTCAAACTAATAGATAAACAAAAACATAAGTGAACACTAAACAAACACTTTACAAGCTTTCAGCGTGCAGGGGCCCTCTGCCACTTCAGCCAATCAAATAATCACACGGCTATCTTCAGAAAAGTCTTCTCATGTATTTAAATCAACAACATATAAAACAGTGGGGTGATAAGATAACCAACAACTCGGAAATTACATAAAACAATTCAGAATTTTCATGTATCAAAAGTCTCTCTACAACGTTCAACAACGCCTTATTTATAATGCAAAATACTACAGCTAACTAAACAACTACTGCGCTATTAACTGAGTTGCCATAGACACGTAGATCTCTTCAGCCGAGATCTAGTGTAACTGTCGTTATGCTTCTTAAATCTTCGGAGTGGTTGGCTGTTAGATTCCCGGTTCAGGAACGATCTCCAGGTGCACTAGTGCCTTAGTGAGCTGAGAACTAGGTCACTTATCATTCACGTGCCCAAAACAGTGACGTGCCACCGCTGAACTCTTTAGTTGGCCTCGTCTTTGACTTTGGTTGACCGCGGCCTCTAATGGATGATTTGGCTGATTTGAAGGGACATGATTCATGTGCATGCCATCTCGAGCTTGCCCATGTAGCCCGTTCCTTCAGAGGACACCTGGAGCACAACTTTTAACAAAATAGTTGCGGAATCTTGTGCTGGCTACGAAAACCTGTGCTGGCTGCAGAAATTGACAAGTTTCCGCAGCTGCATGAACAAAAAAACTAAACCAAACAATAGACATCAGTATAGTCAGAAAACCATATAAATAATCCTTTTTAGACTATAATGCAATGATTTAACCACTGGATGAATGAAGTGAGTGGAGAATGAGGGTTAAGAGGGTGTATAGGAAGGTGCAAGGTTGAGGCTCAATAGGTGGTAGAGATGTCAGATGGGTAATCCGCCATAATAAAAGAACCTTTGAGAAAGGTATGGTGAATAAGATAGTGGTAACTAAGAGCTTATTTAAGTCACATATGGCCTAACTTTATGGGAAAGATGAGGATCTAACAAGATTATATGTACATCCCTATTGGGATTGTCAATTTTGAAAAACCATGCAATTCAGGAGAGGGAAGATATCGAGTATTAAAAGGTAATTTTTGTCCAAACGCCACTATTGACAACCCTAATTTGGAATTTTCTATTAAAAAACTGACAAAAGGAATGTAGTAGTGGATATATCCTCTTGTGGAAATAAATAGAAGTTTAGTGAAGAGTGCGGGTGACGCGTATGTAGAAAGTGAAAAAATGATATACGTTGTCAGATGTGGATAGAAGCCTACAACCGCCACCAGGAAATTGAAAGCTGATTGGGAAAATTATGTCTGTGCGCCGCCGTTGACAACCCCAATTTGGAAATTTCTATTAAAAACTGACAAAAGGAATGTAGCAGCGGATATATCCTGTTGTAGAAATAAATACTAGTCTTGAGAAGAGTGCGGGTTACACATATGGAGCGAGTGAAATAAATGATGTCCGTTGTCAGATGTGGACGAAATCCTACAACTGCCACTGGGAAATTGAAAGCCGATTGAGAAAAGTCTTAAACTAGAAAAAGTTAATGGAAGGGGCCGAGAGGGAAGGCGGCAAGCTATGGTGACCTTCTATGGCACATAGAGAGATACGAAGAGTAGACTGGAGTCTACTGGCATCCAGAGAGAAAGAAAGATAATGGCATTATGCACATACCACAATTTTTAAGTGACTGGAACAAAAATGATGATTTAGCATCCAATGTTCAGATAGCAACAGTAACAATAGTTACAGACTAACCATACATTACATAGCTGAAACCCACACTGTTTACAGGGTCTAGAGACAATGACGAAATTGGATAGCTGGAGCCATGTCAAAAGATGCTAGTTGAATTGGTTGATGGATAGGCAGAAAGCTAAAACATATGTTAAGAATCCCTTGATTTTTTGTGTTCCCCACAACATATGGAATGGGGAGAAATGTAAACCACTAAAATCAAGAATTTTACCCTATATAAACAAAATGCTAATTCCAACCCAAAATCGTGACATTATGTTGTGAATTAAGAAGAAACTCCCTAGTAAGAAACTCAGACAGTAACATGGAGTTAACGCAAGATTGTTCTCTAAATCTTAACCCAGGAAAGGATTCAACATTTTAGTTGCAGGAGAGAAAACCATTTTAGGAAGTTGAGCCCGAAAAACGTTAGACAAATATCTTCTTCTCTAGATTTGGATTTTAGTTAGTAATGAGGACATACCTTTTTGTGCAAAACCGTGTCACTTTCCTCAGTGGTCCATGCAGAAGTTGGTAACATCCCTTCCTCTTTGTCAAAATTTGTGAGAAAACAGAAATAGAAAGAAATTTGTCTATGCCAAAAGCACCATCTACTGAGGAGACAATGAAAATTTAAAAATGATAGCTTTTATACCAGTTGAAACTGTCAATCCTTGAAGAGGACACGGAAAGCCTAGTGGCCAAGCCTTGCAATATATTTACCTTTCTTCTCGTCTGAGTTGCCTGGTTCTTCACTTACCCTAGTATGGAACCCGAGATTGTCACATTCCCATTTCATTTCTTTGTTCAACCAGGCTGACTCTCAGATCTACTAATGCATGATGAGGTGACCTTGTTGATGGTTGAAATGAGGAAAGTGCTGAGATAGCTCCTGGCAGAGATCAAAGTCTAGATTGCACATACTTTCTGATTGTGATGGATGATTGAGATGAAAGGAAGATTCAACAATCCAGGACGAGATCATTTTACAATCTAATACAAGAAGAAATGTGTAATTCAGTTGGTGGTCAGATTAGAATTGAGCGGTCTCATTATTCACAATCATAAAAACATAAACAATTATACATATTTAGTTTGTTTTAATTAAAAATATTATAAGACAATTTAATTTAAATTATTTTAATATAAAAATTATTTTTTATATGAAAATGCAATAATAATAAATTAATAAAAATATAATTTAACCAATTACTAAATGTTAATACCTGTTTCTTAGTTTAAATATAGATAATTAGAATTCATTCAAATTGATATGGAGAAACTTAGTTTCAGGTAAATGAGATGTCAATTCCAAGAAACTTGTTTTGCACAACCATTTGTCTCCTAAAAAGTTCGTAGATATTGTATATGATTGATAGAGAGTTGAATGCAATTGTGTTTGTGGCAGTGAAGGTAGGGGAACATGGAATACAACTTTTATTGGTATCTTTAAACATGATTATTTTATTTTACAAAGTAAAATAGAGTTGGGATGATCTATAATTTGTGATTTAGTATTAAATTAAATTTTAAATTAAATTGTAAAGACAAGTTAATTGATAATTATGAATAATACACATCAGCACTTGTTTTACTATTAGTTTAACAACTAAATTATAACTAGCACATTTATGTAAATTAAATCCCTAGTCACTATAGATGAATATCAAAATCCTAGTTCCTAGAACATTTCATATCGTAAAATTTTAAAAAAAATTAATATTAAATTAATAAAATATATTATTAACTCTTTTCAAATATTTTCCAAATATTATACATTTGTCTATCATTTTTTATTTAGTATTAAATTGGTTGAATTTGAGATAAACACTTTGAATAAAACTAGGAATAAATTTGTAGTAGATTAAACGACAAAATTCACACATTAACTTTTTGCACGGTCAATGAGACCAATCTTCTACGTTTGGTGGGAGGAAATAAGGTAAAAGAACTTTAACAAACCAATTGAAATAAATGAGAAATTGAAGACTAAACTCCCAATAAATGGTGAGCAAAACCAATTGAAACAAATGAGAAATTGAAGACTAAACTCCCAATAAATGGTGAGCAATATCTTGTTCTGAAGTGACTTAACCAGAATCTTAAACTTCACCGGAATTTGGAACTTCAGAAGAATTGGGAATCTTAAACTTCAAAGTAGACCATTTAATACCCCCTCAATACCCCGTCACTAGTAGAATTAGTTACCTTTGTATCTTAGAATTTGAATACCCTAAAATGAAATGAAGAGCTCATTGAAATGGATTTGTCGCCATCCAAGTGTCCATCTCGACTAGAGTTTCAAATCCTTTGACCTGCTAAAATTGGTACACTAACATTAATCATAGACAAAATGAGGAGATTTTTTTTTTTTTTTTGAATTCTTGAAATAAGATCAATTTCTTGAATTCTTGATATACATTGAGGTAGAAATTATAAAAACTATGTATAAATAAAACAAAAATTCAACAAAGTTAGCCAAAAAAATTCTCACGAGATCCTAAAAATTGATAACGATATAGCCATATTTGTTTTTAATAAAATTAGGAAAGAAATGCTCACAAGATTCTAAAAACTAATTGTATTTTACTAATTTAATTATATTCATTGAAATGGAAGTTTTATTGTAGAGTTGTTGGGAAAGAAAATTATAGAAAGATGAAGGGGAAAAACAAAGTCAAATTAAAAATTAACAGGAAGAAAACCTATAATTAATGAAATTGGAATTGAAAATAGTGAGAAAAAAACGCTATAGAAAAAGTGAAAAAAAAATTAGAAGTCAAATTAAAAATAATAAAACCAAAAATAAGAATACTTTTTTAAAACTATTTTTTCGTCATTGAATTTCATCATTTTAAATTGAAAATATGGAAAAAAAAAACTATCATTCATAAAAATGGATGATAAAAAAATCAAAAAAACTAAATAAAAATAAATAAAACAAAAAAAATAGTAATAATATAAAAGTAAAATTACTAAACAACACCCAAGACCTCACAATAACCTACAAATAAATAACTTTCAATAATAATAATATAAGTAACAAAATTGAATTCTTAATGATAAGTTATGGATAAGCTACATAATTTTTGGTCAAGCCAATTTAAATAGCATAAAGGAAAAATAAGTGTGTATACATGCCACTTAGCTTAAATATAGCTTAATTAAAACAAAATAATTAAGACATGAAATTTTATTATAAAAATTAAACTAATAAATATTGTATTGTTGAATGTCATCACTAAATTAAAGAAATATATTACCAATATTATTTTATATTAACATATACACATTTTAATATATAGTTTGATTTTTTTTTTCATATATTTTTTTATAATTAATTTTATTAAAATAGTTTTTAAATAGATAAATTATAAATATTCATCACATGAAAACCATAAAAAATAAAAAAAATAAAATAAAAAGTTAAATGGAAAAAATAAAACAAAAAAGCAAAAAATTAGTAATTAATAGAAATGGAAGTTACTAAACAATCCATAAGAAGACCAACAATTTAAGTTTTAGGTGTTACGAGACATATAAGATGACCAACAATAATAAAACTATCGAATGTTATCAATAAAAACTCAAAAGTAAATTAATTTATATGATGACCAACAATAATAAAACTGTTGAATGTTATAAAAAAAAGCTCAAAAGTAAATTAATTTATATAATTTATAATATGTTTACCATAATTTAATATATACATTAGATTTAAAAATAAAGTTTAATATTTTAACGTGTATATTTTGACATTAGATCATGGGCAATATTAATAATATTGAATGCATGGTATTTCAAAACTAAAAAACACAACAAAAAACAAAAAAACTAAACTTATAATAAATGGGTGCTCTAGAAGAATCATTGATTTGGAAATTGGATTCTCAAGGAAAAAAAAATCATTGATTTGCAAATTGGATTTTTAAGAAAAAAAGCAAAAAAATGTTGAACCATTTTGACAGCCACTTGCCTTATGGGATGTTGAAGATCAGCCGCCACTTGCCTTATGGGATGTTGAAGACGTGATCTTCACTGAAAAGCCAAAATAATAAAATCTTACTAAGGTTTGGACAACTATCTCCTGTAATGCAATGCTGCTTGAAAGCTCTCCAAATATATCATAATCTTAAAATATGGCATATTGGTGGACAATTAAAAACTACATTGAATCAACCTTTGGCATTTGATGAGAATTACGCAAACTTGATTTTTTTTACATTCCTTCATTATCAAGTTTTCGAGCTCTTTACTAAACATTAATAATAGGTTTTTAAGATTTATGAAAGTATCACGCGATGTCACATTGGCAAAGTAACAATAAACATTTTTAAATCTGTATTTTTTTACTACGGAATCTCCCTGATAAATTCCAATATTCTTACTCCATAAACCTCTCTCCCGTATTTAAACAAGTTTTATTCAAATCTACAAGTTCGAAGGCCCTTTGACTTGTTTTTTTTAAAGGGATTTCACTAATTCAGTTGTTTTCAACTGAAATTCGCGAAGATATTCATGTTTAATAGGGTGAAAAATAGTCTAGTGAAAAGATGGGCTTATACGTGGCTAGCCAACTTGTTTCATGTGGTTAATGTTTGTATCTAAATAGCGGGCTTTCACTTTCCTCTACATTAGATGTGCAGTCAGGGAAGGTGGTTGTGCTGGATTTCACATTGATGATAGTTCCTTTTTGTTGGAATATTATTTGGCACTAATCATGTGATTTATATGCCAGCACCATTAATCTCAACTCAGAAGCAGTGGTTATGTGACAAGGTGGTTTTTAATTTTAGAGCTAAAGATATCTATAGAATAAATGAATGTTTTCCCATTGAATTGAGTAGGTTCCTTGTAATGATTTAAAGTATATCAACACTCAAAATTATGAATTATTTTTGAAGAGTGAATTTCGAAAGAAAATTGTCCTTGAGGAACCACATTTTTTTAATATATCCTCCCAAAGAATACAAGATCCCGATAAAATGGCTAATCAGTAAAGATTATGTGTGGCAAAGCAATATGAACCACTCACATCTAGCGAAAAATCAAAGGTGGGCAAAATTGGGTGCATAAGCAAGGTAAACTATGCTGGTGGTACTCATTTCAAGCATGGAGCTTCAGAGTACATCCAAAGGTTAGGAAACATGATAACTAATGGAACAGGGGATTTAAGAGCCACGGGAGTGATGTAAATTCTTGATGTTGGTTGTGGTTTCAAGTTTTTCATCTTATCTACTTCCACTAGGTATATAAACAATGTCATTTGATCCAAAGGATGGGCATGAGAATTAGATTGAATTTTATTTTGAATGAGGAATTGGTGCCACGATTGCAGTTCTTGGTACAACACAACTACCTTATCCAAGCAATTCATTTGAAATGGACCATTGTTCACATTGTCATGTCGATTGACACGAAAATGATGGTGTTCTGTTGAAACAAGTGAATCGCCCTTTAAGAGCTAGTGGTTACTTTGTGTATTCTACACCTCCTACTTACAGGAAGGATAAAGATAGAATTTGATGTCTGATAGCTTAAACGTGTGGAATTTTTATTGTTCATCAAGTTCAAATAACAATTTGGTTCAAGCCAGGAGATATGCCATGCCAACTACAAAAAGGAAAATATAAAAGCCTCGCTTCATGTGATCAGGGACACGATCACATAAACCAATACAAAATATTCTAAATTTAACTCCAGAAGAAGAGAGCAATCTATAAATTCCTCCATTGCTAGAGTGTTTATCATTCTTCCCTAAATGACATGAGAAAATAGGGATTACTATTGAAAATTTTAGTGGAGACACAACATTTTGGTAGAGGAAAGTCAATGAATATTGGACACTTATGAATGTCACTAAATATGATATTCGAAATGTAATGGATATGATCTCTTTCTATGGCAGATTTTATATTGCTTTAAGAACAAACCCAATTTGGGTGATGAACATAATTCATCCAAGCTCAAGGAATACTTTACTTGCTATCTATGCCAGAGGCTTGATTGGATCTTTTCATGATTAGTGTAATCCATTTTCTACTTATACACATACATATGATTTGGTTCATGCATTCCAATTGTTTTGATACTACAAAGATGATGATAGAGGTCTCCAAATAGAAGACATTAAACTAGAGGTGGATCGCATTCTTCGCCCACTAGAATTTTTCATCATTCGAGATGACTCAACGATAATATCAAAAGTGGTAGATTTTGCACCCAAGTTTCTCTGGATGCAAAAGTATATAATTTGGAAGGTGTTGGAAATGGAGGAGACCAGCTGCTAATTTGTCAGAAGATGTTGAAAATTTTCCTTCAGCACGGTATTAAGCATTGTAGATCTTGTCCACAGGATATTAATGCCAACAAAGATACTTATGACGTTTTCAAATGAGTGTGGACCATCAAAATACATTTTTTAAATTTAAAAGCACATCATGAATGAAGTTTAGATAAAAAAAAAAATTAAATGTAATTAAAGTCAAAATGCCCTATGATAAGCATTTGCCTCTCAAATTCCAACCCTGCCTCAACCAATCACCTTACAAATAAATAAATTTAAATAATTATAAAAAAATAACAAAATTTGAAATTCTCAAGTTAAACATGGATAATGTTGCGATAATATTTTTGGTCAAAAACAAATTAAATAGGTAGTCTAAGTCAAAACTAAATGGGTAATACCATGCCTACGATGGGTATAACAATAAAAAATACCATATTTTTTTTTTTTTTTATTATGAAAAAAATGCCGCTTCTTTATATTAAAAATATATATATATATCTATATTTATATATATATATATTAATATTATATATAATATATATATATATATATTATATATATATATATATAATATATAATGAGATTAAAGTGTAAAATAAATTACCAGAATTTGAGTGGGAGAGCTCTGTAAGCATCCATGATGAAGGTGACCTAATATCTATGTTTGTGCTCTTCGCAGCCTCCCCTGGTGCAGTTGGTCAGGGCCACACTATCCCCTGGTCGTCATGGTGGAACCACTTCAGAACCTTGGCACCTAATCCTTCAAAGATTCCTTTTTCACAAAGGAAACTCTGATAACGAAGGAACAATACACTCTCAGCAAAAGGAACCACCTTGAAGGAATAAAGGAATAGAGAAAAGGAAAAGAAAAGATATTTGAACTGCAAATGGAAAGGCCTTAGACATGCCTTCCCTGGCAGACACAAGTCCAACAAAATCTCAGGTGTAGATGCAAGAACAAAGGGAAAAAAAAGAACAACTGCAACCCCATAGAAAAGAAAATACCAGAACTGGAAATCTAGGACCCAGGAGTAGCAGGCTACAAAGAATACATGCAAGAACATGCAGTAATATGTAATTTTATCGGCATTTTTCCAACTAAAAGGGCCTTGAACCAATGGATATAAAGAAAATGGGCACCCAAGGGAGAGATTAGACATCAGTTAGGATCCAAAGGATTCTTCACAGTCATCTTTGACCTCCTAGAATAAAGAGATAGAATACTTGAATGAGGACCCTAATTCTACAACTCAGTCAGGTTATACATGAGATTTTGGAAGGACAACTTCACATCGGAAAAGGAGGATTTCACAAGAGTTCCAGTTTGGGTTCGCCTTTAATCTTTACCAACTGATCACTAGTCTCCTTCTGTCTTAAAAGGTATAGGAGACCATCTGGGGGAGTATATCAAAATGTCTAAAGGTACCATAATTGGACATTACGTTTCCTATGCCCGTATCCATGCGTACATTGATGTCTCTGGAGCCCTTCCAGAAGCAATAAAATTAATATTGAGCAATGAAGTCTGGCTTCAAACTATAGACTACAAACATATCCCCTTCAAATGTAGGAAGTGCCACAAGCATGGCATCTCTTCCGAGACTATCCTATTAACAAAACCCCTCAATCTCCAGAGTAGGCAAGAAAAAAAAGACAGTGAAGGCTTCACTAAAGTCATCTCCAGGAACAAGAACAACGGGAAAACGGTGATCCCCAAGAAGAATCAATGCAAAGAGGCAAGTCAAAACCAGTTCGAGGCACTGAACATTACTGAGGAGTAATCATATCCGAACTACCTGACAAGAGATGAAGTAGGAGAAGAAGTACTGAACCAAGCAGACAAAGAATATGAAGATAGGGACATAGTCTATACAAATAGCAGGAAGGAGCACTTATAAGAGGATACATAAATGGATCAAATAAAGAAAGAAGAAACACTAGAGGAAAGTGCCATAGAAGAAGCTCTAGAGGGGGTAGATTTAGCAACAATTGCAGAGGCATGGAAATTAAATGGAATTAATGCCATACTAGAACACCAGCTACAAAAAATTGAAGGTGATTATCTCCTCCAAGAAGATTTAAAACTCAGAGCGCTCCGCCCCATTCAAGAAAGTACGACATGAAAGGGCATATTAGCAAATATTTCAGTAGGAGGAATCAACCTCAAAGGCCAAAGTTGAAAAAGAGGCAAAAAGACCACCAACCAGCTCCTCCAAGAACCAGGGGCCAAGCTAATCAACGAAGGAAAGGGAAAAACTCTGGCCCTTAATCCCTCTACATTTCAATGAATTTTTTCTTAGAATATTAGAGGACTGAACAGTCCTGGGAAGAAACGAATCTTGAAAAATAGAATTATGTCTGATAATTCGGATATCCTTCTAATTCATGAATACAAACTTGAGTCGATACACCCCCCTTTCCTTCTCAACTCTTGTTTCAAGCCTTACAACTTCTTACCCAACTAGGCAACAGGTTCGGCGGGAGGAATAATGACCCTATGGAAAAACTCCAAGTTCGACCTCATATACTCCTTGGCCATTCATCAGTTAATGATAGTGTTCCAAAGAATTATTGGCACCAATGAGAGTATCATCATAACAAATGTTTATGCCTCGCACAAGGTTATATACCAAATAAAAATGCTCCAATGCATCTCCAACCTCCTTGATCCTATAAACCTTCCTTTCAAAATCATAGCAGACGACTTTAATATGATATCTAATCTGGCTGAGAAGAGAGGCGGTATCCAGAATCTTGATAAAGACTTTGAGGATTTCCTTACTACCATAGAAAACCTCAACCTCATAGACATACCTACTAGCAATGGAATTTTTACCTAGAATAATACAAGAGGAGGAGACTGTCAAATAGCCTCATGCTTAGACCACTTTCTTTTATCAAAGGCAACTTATCTCACCTCTTGGGAAATAGAGTCAAAAATCCTCCCACAAGATGGCTTAGATCATTGGCCTATCTCTCTCAAGATTCAAATTTCCAATGGCCAAAAGAATAAACCTTTCAGATTCGAAGCCTTTAGGTTGGATCACCCAGTCTTCATGGAAAAAATGAAACAATGGTGGTCAAATTCTCCCACCAGATCAAGCAAAAAAATGTACAAATTCCAACAAAAGATAAAATATATCAAAGAGGAAATCAAAAAATGGAATAGAGAATCATTTGACAACATCATAATGGAAAAAAAATTAAAAAATAAAAATTGGAGCATAATTTGGAACTTCTCCAACAAAATATAATTGAAGGACAACTCTCGAAGAGCACAAAGCAAGATGAACAAAGATTACAACAAAGCTGGGAGGAAAGATCCATCCAAGAAGAGAATTTGTGGCAACAAAACTCTACAATCAATTGGTTGAAATGTGGGTAAAAGAATATTGTTTTTTTCCATAAATCAATGATACAACACAGGAGGAACAATAGAATTTTGGCTCTGAAGGACTGAGAGGGTAATCTGATTCACTCTCAAGAGGAGTTGGAAGTTGAGCTCACTCAATACTTTAGCTCTCTTCTCAAAGAGCCAAGGAATGACCAAGTGCAAGAAATTAAAAGGGTCACCAACCATATCCCCAAAATCCTCACTCAAGAGCATAACATAATTCTCCTAAGAAAAGTGTCCCTCCAGGAAGTGGAAGATGTGATAATGGGAATGCCTAACAACAAAACCCCTGGTCTGGACGGTTTCACCATTGGCTTCTACAAAACTTGCTGGCCCATTCTCAAACTAGAAGTCCATGCCCTTGTCATCATGGCTTAAGGGCTTAGCTGCTATATTTCTGCTACTTTGCACTTTAACAAGCTCTCAAGCCTCTAGCCTTATGCCTCTGCTCCCCCCTCAACTTACCAACAATTCATGGATGACAACCTTCTTATGGGGCTCTTGACAATCAAAGAAGCATCCTCTTTTAAGTCCATTCTTTCCAACTTCTTTGTGGCCTCTCATACCACTATCAAACCTGAAAAATCAAAGTTGTTCTTCTTTAACACCCCGCTGCCGATCTGTAGAATCATTGCCAGAGTTCTGGACTTCCCCATCAGCACCCTCCCCTCCAACTACCTAGGGTTCCCCTGATAGACATGCCACTCTCCACGGCTACTTGGGAAGACCTGATCAATAAGTTGGAGAAAATAATTGCCAATTGGACCCTCAAATCCCTCAATCTAATAGGATGTCTTGTCCTTATTAAATATGTTCCTTAGGAAATCCCGCTCTACTTGTATTCGGCTTTGGCTACCCCCAAAGTTATCTCAAACAAAATTAGAAACCTGTACAGGAATTTCTTATGGAGAGGGGCAAAGGTTAAGCAAAAATGGGCTCTGGTTTCATGGGAAAACATTTGCAAGCCTAAAAAATATGGAGACCCTGGTCTAAGATACATAGACCTTCTGGGGAAAGCCATGGGTGCCAAAACCTTATGGAGATGGATTGCAAATCCCAAATCCCCTTGGAGAATCCTATGGAAAGCTAAGTACACCCCTTCCCTTTCGCAGGAGCAAATCATCAGGCTAAATGGAAATATTAAAGGATCAGTTATCTAGAATCAAGTGTGGGAGAACAAGGATATCATTCAAAAACATAGTTCATGGGAGATTGGCAATGGAAAAAAGGCTCTCTTATGGGAACATGCTTGGCAACAAAGGTCAAAACTGGATCAAGATCAATACCATCAAATCAAGACCAGCATGCAAAACAAAGGGGAGACTAAAGTAAGCTAGTAGTGGAAACCAAGGGAGGAAGAGGACAGATGGAGAGTTTGGTTGGATCAAAAGGACTGGAATCCCCATAATAATCTTCAAGCTTGGTCTGATATTTCTTCAGAACTTCAAAAAAGATAAATCCTCCTTGTCTCTGCCGAGGATAAAATCAGATGGGGCAAAAATTTAGCAGGTCTTTTCAATTTAAAAGAAGCCTATAGATACATTGCCAAGCTGGATCAACTGGAACTAAAGTTGAAATGGAATTCCATCTGAGACAGGAAACATTAGCCCAAAATATCTATCTTTCTATGGCTAGTGATGCACAGGAAGATCCTAATGTGGGACAACTTAAGGAGAAAAGGCTTCGTCAGTCCCTCCAGATGCCATCTTTGTCAGCAAGAAGAAGAAACCTCCATTCACCTTTTGAATGAATGCCGTTATTCTTCCAAATTTTTGGATTGGATATTACTGGTATTCAACAGCTCAACTCAGAATCCGTCCTCAATACAGAACACCATCACAAATTGGAGATCATCCTTCTCCTCACATCCACTAGTTAATCGAGCATGGAATCTAATTCTTAGTCTGGTCTGTCGGGAACTTTGGAAGGAGTGCAATGCAAGAATCTTTCGGGGCATCTCCACTCAAGAGGAAATTATAATAACAAAGATCAAAAGAGCAATCCAGGAAACTGTGACTTCTCTACCCACTCAGACATCCAAAGCCCCTCCCACCAACTCCGAAGTGAGAATTATCTCAAGGATGGGCCTTTTTCAGATGAAGGTTAACGAATTCAACTCCTTCTCTAGGCATGACAATCAAAAAGACATCTGGAGGCCGCTAGAGCTGGGCACCGTAAAGCTCAACTATGATGGTGCAACAAAAGGTAATCCGGGCCAAGCAAGTTTTGGAGGGGTCTTCAGGAACTCAAAAGGTGAAATAATTTGGATATATGAGGGCAACATAGGTTCAGCCACAAACAATGTTGTTGAACTTCACACTTTGAAAAACAGTATCACCATTGTGCACAACTTAAATCTTAGTCCTCTCGTCATGGAAGGAGATTCCGCGCTGGTCACCTAGATAGGAAAAAAATTACAGCAAGGCGTTGATGTGGAAAAAGTCTTTGACAATTGGCGACTAAACAAAATTATACAGCGGATCAAACACAGAATAGACAGAATGGTAGGCCTGCACTTTCAGGCCATTAGAAAGAGTGGTAATAAGCTTGTGGATAGACTTGCAAATGAGGGTACAGCTAGGACCGTTCGACTAAACTCCATAGCATGGAAGGATCTGGAGGACGGTGACCTCCATCAACACTGCACGTCCATTAATGACAAAGATATCCAATCTACGAAACAATAATTGTTTACGTAACCTACATCATTTCAAGGTCGTTTCCAACTATAGGAGGAAGGACATCATAGTGGCGCATGCATCCAGACCCATCCTCGGCTCACCAGATGTCATGGCCCTTACTGCCACCTCCCTTCTCCCTTGTGCGGATGTCGCGTCCCCATCACATCCTTTATGCTTGGCTCTTCCTCCTCCACCTAGCATTTATTCTTCACATGCTTCCCCTTCTCACCCCTCTTCCCTGCCCCATGCCACCCTTCATCCTTTGATCTCTATAAATATCCCCCTCCCCTTTCTCCCCCTCATCTTCTCCTCTACTCTCTTTCCTCCTTGTTCATCATTCACTCTCTATTTCCTTTTGCTCCCTAGCCCTTATGTTTTTCTCATGGCTTCGAAGAATAGCTCCATCCCAGCCTCCAGTTTGGTAGGAAGGCGCAATTGCGCAACTTTCTGATGGCATTCTCTAGGTTCGCCCCCCACTACTCACATGGAGACCTCCACGAGGCGCCCAACCCTACGCTACGTGATGGTTGCTAATGCGGAAAATCAACAACGCATAGACAATTTGGAAGCCCAAGCAAATGTTCTTCGCAGAGAGGTCAAGAGTGAGGATGTTAACACCGACTTCGCCTACATACCCAATCTTGCCCTCACGAGAGTGCACGAGAACCTCTTTGCGCGAACCATAGAAACATGGTGTGAGATGAAAACCATCATGGGGCTTGCAATGGAAGAGCAAGAGGAACACACCAAGGCTCTCGAAACAAAGATTGGCAGTATTACTGAGAAGTTTGTCATCTATGTTAAAACCATCCACCACTGTTGGTTCATAACTCGCGGTTCACCGCAATATATGGTCATCAGGAGGAAGTCGAGAGCGAAGGTCCATCTGCTATTGAAGGCTCCCCAAGCATTAAGAAGGAGCCTGCAGGTGCCTCCACTAGTCGTTGGAACTCTATTGTGCAACAAGAGGGGAGCATTCAGGAGACCCCCATTAGCCTGGATGATGTTCTAGTGACCACCCACCTAGAATGATTTCAGCCAACTCTCTTTTGTCTCTTTTCCTCTGTGGAAGCCTAACTATAGCGGACTTCTTAATCTAAAATATAATAGACTTAGGCCTAATCTACTCTACTTTGGTTATAAGTAATACTCTCCTTTTTTAGGATGTTCTAAAAAGGGTTTTCCTCTCTTTCCATCGAAGAACTCAGACCCCATTTTTGCCATGGCTGCTACTAAGACCATTTCAGGGTTTTTTTGTTGGTCCTTATGTCGAGCTTTCTCCCCGCACAATCCAAACTTTGTAACTTTCAGATTTTTTTCAGTAATACATAATATCTTATTTACAAAAAAATAATAATATATATATATATTATAACCATAAAAACAAAAAAACACTATCTGTAAAATTAAGTAAGTGATTTTTTATTACAATTTTTTACCAATTTTAATTTATTTTAAAACTTATTTTATTATAATCAGATAACTATTTTTTATTTAAAAATAAATAAATATTAATCTTCATTTAGAAAAAATATTTACATCTTTATAGTTTTATATTCCAAAATTAATTTTAAAGTTATTTTTATTTGTTTAAGTGTTTCACCTTCTTAATGAATTCATTAATAACGTCAAATTTTATACTGAAAATTGACAAGTTTTCTATGAACTAACCATTCAGCAAGTCAAAGCCTGGAGACCGAAAAAAAAGAGAGCCTTGTTAATGACCTGAAGGCTACCGATACGTGGCAATCAGTCGAGATCCCTGGCCTCTGACCGCGATAAACTCTCAGTAGACACGGGACACGAGAGTCTTGAAGCCGAGCCAAAGATTTCGTGATATTCGAACATATTTCGGCGACCATTTCGGAGACACATTGCGAGAATGCAGAAGAATTACGCTCTGGTGATGCTCACTAGCAAGACAAGGGTAGAAATTCGTACAAGATTGAAGAGAAAGAACTGAGCACAGAGCATATCTTTGACAACAAGAAGTCGCCTCCCTGGTGGGAACAGATCACATTTAAAGCAATGTCAATCAGCATTGAAACAGTTCGTAACAAAAGAATAAAATAAGCAGGCATTCTCTAACCTCCCATGCTTCATCATAATAAAAATGAAATTTACGAATTAAAGATTGAAAATCTTTGATGATTGGGCGAATAAACAACATTTAAAAGAGTACATACGCACACCGTAAACTTAAAGTTAAAGGAGTCGTTCAGCAAACGTTATGACAAAGCAGTAGTCTATAATGCGACTTTTTGAAAGCATTTCCGACGGATTTTTCTGGTCAAAATCCGGCAGCAATTCATTGGAATCCCAAGTTTGATAGCTAGTTTCTGCACAATCAATGGCTCCCAGGGGTTCTCCAGGGGGCTGAATCCAAATATGCAGTTAAAAAACCATTTTAAATGCTAAAAATCAAGATTTAACCTCATTTCTTCCGCCGGATTCCGTCACTAGAATCTCCAAAAAATCGCATTATAGACAACTCCTATGACAAATGTAGACATATGAAAATATGGATCTGACCGCTGCCGAATCCGCGAATGTGCTCATACCTACAATGCCATAAAAAAAAAATTGTAAAAATGAGGCCATATCTTCTAGTTCAAAATATGCAAACATTGAATAATGAAAAAATATAAACATAATTTCAAATAAACTTTTGAATAATAAAAATGAGAAATAGAGTTCAAGTATACAATGTATTAGTATGTACACAACGTAAAGTCACAGTTAATAGCATCGTCCAACAAACACTATGACTAATATGAATTTTGTGAAGGCAAATAGAGGGACTATGAATTTTGTGAAGGGAAATAGACGGACCTAGCTAACTAGGGTGGGGTTGTTCTTTTCAAAGAGGGGCCTTTTAGATACCAACGGAAAGATGTATTAGTGGTAAAATAGGATAGGAGGATAGAGAAAGTAGGAGTGATGATGAAGAAATTTCTAAAATACAAATACTAGGAATTGTTTATACTATCTTGGGAAATGCAATTACTAGCAGACCTCAATATGATATTAATAGGGTGGGGTTGTTCTTTTCAAAGAGGGGCCTTTTAGATACCAACGGAAAGATGTAGTAGTGGTAAAATAGGATAGGAGGATAGAGAAAGTAGGAGTGATGATGAAGAAATTTCTAAAATACAAATACTAGGAATTGTTTATATTATCTTGGGAAATGCAATTACTAACAAAGCTCAATATGATATTAATGAATTTCAAATATATAATATTAATGAATTTCAAATATATAGGTTATTAACTATGAGGTATAATTATATTTATAAAGGAAATAGTTTTTTCATCGGAATCAGATGAACAATACAATTTTAAGTAAGAATATGTTTTGTTTTTTATTAAAATATAATTTTGAATCCATAAATAGATTTAAGCCCTGAAAAACTTGTATGACATTCAAATTCTACAATTAAATAAGTTAAATTTAAATTTCTAAAAATCTCTGAATTTTAATTAAAATTATTCAGAAAAAAATATTGTGCAAACTATTTCATCTATAAATTAGACTACATCTTAAATATAATATAAAATAAGTAAATACCTCCATCACTACCAACACACAAACAAAAGGGTAGAGCATATAATTATGAATCATACCAACAGCCTATTAACACAATAATAACTCGCCCCAATGCAGCGATCTATAGAAGAAAACCGCCACATCTAGCTTGAGAACCCTGATGCTGCAGCGCTTCTGACCTCATCAATTTTGAATGATGTAAACTTTGAAATATTAGAAAACCAAAAGAAACTCCACCAAATATGTACCAAAATGAATGATGTCTAACTTTGAAATATAAAAAAGCAGTAGTCTTTAATGCGACTTTTTGAAAGCTTTTCCGGCGGATTTTTCCGGTCAAAATCGGGCAGCAATTCATTGGAATCCCAAGTTTGATAGCTATTTTCTGCACAATCAATGGCTCCCAGGGGTTTTCCAGGGTGCTGAGTCCAAATATGCAGTTAAAAAACCATTTTAAATGCTAAAAATCAAGATTTAACCTCATTTCTTCTGCCAGATTCCGTCACCGGAATCTCCAAAAAATCTCATTATAGACAACTCCTATAAAAAAAACCAAAGTTAGCTATGGTAACTCCACCAAATATTTTAAAACTTAAAACAGGGACAAAACTAGTAAGAGTGAACCGAATATATATGTGACTGCCATGTATGCAGTGACATATGTCGCGGTGAGTTCCGAGGCACTTCCCTCAGTGAACGTGTATATATAGAGAACACGTGGAGGCAATTTGTATAACCCGTTTTTCCAAGCACAGCATATGGAAGAAATGTACAACGATCAAGCGGCGGAGGGCGAGTCGATGGTCATTCCAGGCTTCAGATTTTATCCCACAGAAGAGGAACTGTGGGCTTCCACAATAAACCTGTGGAAGGTGGCCATCAGCTGCATTTCGATATAATCATACGAACCTTGGACTTGTATCAATATGGTCCATGGCAGTTACCAGGTATGTTTAACTTCGTCCGGGTTTGAATTTGATATGCTATGATCCCGGGGAGTTACCAGGGAGATCAGTATGTGCTTGTTCCCTTACTTCAATTTGAAAATTTGTTTTCACATAAAATTGGTGTATAAATATGTTGCAGGTTTGGCTAGTGATGCTCGGGAAAGTCGATGGTTCTTCTTCGTTCCCACGGCCAAACAGATTGGCGAACTCGGGTTACTGGAAAGCCACCGGTTCAGACAGAGCAGTTCCTAACGAGTTGCTTCAGTGCATCGGTGTCAAGAAAATTCTCGTGTTTTACAAAGGAAGAGCCCCCCTTGGGCAAAGGACGGAATGGATCATGAACGAGTATAGGATGCAAGATTCGAGCTCGTCTCCGCCCAACGTGATCTAATATTTTTTTAACTTATAGATGGGTACAATACATACAAAAATATCAACCCCCAAAGAAATGAAGCGCTTAGCTTTACAAATTTACTAAACGATTGTTAAGTTAGCATATGCATAAGATGTGTGAATTCATGCTTTGTTTTTTTTGTTTTTCTAATAAATTGGTATCAAAGTTGAGTGGAGGGAAAAACAAAATTTCAAAAATTACAAAATTTCAAAAAGTCAAAATTTAAAAAATGAGAGGTGAAGCCGCATGCTGAAGAGAAAATTAGTTGTTTATTATCTGTTGGAGGAGGCGGGAGCAGCCGCAGCTGTTGTCAACCACTATTGCGAGCGTGCCGTGGAGAGAGGCGCAACTACTAATTTTCTATAAAACAGAGGAATGACCACAGTCATGGGTCACAAAAGCGGGACTGAAGCATATGAAGAAAAGAAATTGAAAAGAAGAGGTAGAGATTGTTGCCATGGTTAGAAAGGTTCAGCCGCAGCCAAGGAACTTAGAAGACAAAGAAGAAATCGAGGGTGATTGGTGTAGCTTTGATCTGCTACCACCTCCTATGTTTATAGGGAAATATTTTGATAATTGGGTTATCAATATGTTAACTTTTCTTAGAGTTAAAGAGTTAATTGAATATGGGCCTAACAACCCATATGATGTAGTATGTGACCTTTTAGCATTGAATTTTATAAAACAAGCATTAGATGAGAAGTGTTTGCGCAAGGTAGCAAAAGCTACAACTTCCAAGGAAGCAAGGAAGTTCACAGAATTTGGTGCAAGGGGGGGTGAGATGGAACATCAGGTTATGTCACAAGCAAAAAAGTCAGCCACAGATCTTAGAGTATATGAGCAATACTCTGAGAGGAAAACAGGGCTTGGAAAATCTCACTCAAAAGTGCATGATGGTTGTCAAGACCATACAATTGAAACCCATTATGAAAGCATGCATATGGATGAAGAAGATGCAACAAAGATTGCAGAGAGAGAATTGGCAGCCTCTATGTGTGAAGCAGAGCAAGAGCACATAAATGCTCAAAGAATCCATTGTAACGTGGATAATGTAGATGATTATGAATCCCACTATGATGAGACACATGTGGATGATGACTGCAAAGTTATATGTGAATTCATCAATCCAACTGTAGCTAATGGATTTTGTGAAGTTGAAATTGTCAATGAAATTGACAATGAGCACATCCATGCTCGGATATCCCACCATAGTGTAGATGAACATTATGATGTTACATGTGGTTTTGTTTTTGAAACAGAGATTGATTATGGAAATATGGTAAGTGCAATGTTCGATGAAACATTGAATGTTGAAGCTGCCACTATAGTAGCAAGATATGAAGTAGTTGGAACTGCTCATGAAGCAGTACATGATCTAGTAGTAGCTGATGATCAAAAAGAGGATAAAGTGATTGAAGATTTTTTTATGAGAATATCTGCTAATAGCATAACAGTGGAAGACAACCTCCATGCAGTTGAAAAGAAGACAGATGTAGAGCAGGAATCTCTCTCTTAAGAGAGTCATAAGAAAGATGTTTTTAACATTGCTTTTGAATATGTAGGTATTCAAAATACCATGGGAACAGAAGTTGAAAGCGAGGTTGTTAATAAATTTGATGCAAATTTGAATTTCATTGAAGAATGGATTCAGAAACCAATAGAACAAATTGATGTGAATCTTAAAGAAGCAGCTAGAATAAAAGAATTGAATGAAATAGTGAATATTGACCTTGAGTGTGCAGATTACAGGAAAAAAACAACAGTAACTGATGATGAACGTGAAAAGAATGATATGAAAGATAAAAATGAATGCATTGAAAACCTTTTTGAAGATGCAATGTTATGGCAACAGTCCATGGTTGAACAAATGTTTGACGAGGAAGATGTAATAGAAATTCAAGAAAAGTCAAAGAAAAATTGCAGCGACAACAAGTAAAGGAATATGGAGACTACAATAAGAAAGCGCAATAGGGAATAAAGCAATTTCGAGAATTTAAAACTTGGAAGAAGAGAAAAAGAAAATGCAAAATTGTGAAAGCTTTGAGACATTTTAAGCCTAGCTGAGACATAGACCAACAGATATGTTTGAATGATAATTGACCCAATTTTTGTTGTAAGCCTAGCTAGCATAATTGAATCATGTTTGAGTTATGTTGAGTCATATGATTGTAATTAAGGGGGAGTGTTAGAAATTGTAATTACTCCAACATGTGGAGTTGGCTAACTGAGTGATTGAGTGATTGAGTATTTGAGTGTTGAATCAGGTCAAGATAAGTGATAGATGACTTTTAGTGTGTGGTTGCATGTGGGTGCGTGTCAAGATATTTTAGCCAAGTCTAGTTGAAAAAGGTTAAATACCATTAACCAGGTTCATTGTAAACATCATATTTTGTTTTGTGTAATCAATAAAACACTCAAACGCTCAACCCTCAATCACTCCGTTTTAACTTACTCTCTATATTTAACCAACTCCATATGCAATAGTAATTACAATTTCTAACCGCCACCCAAATAAATGAAGCGCTTAGCTTTACAAATCCACTGAACGATTGTTAAGTTGGCATGTGCAGAAGAAGGTGGATATGGTGTTATGTCGAATCTACAAAAAGTCTGCTTCTCAGAAGTCGATGGAAGAACGAACAAAGGCTGATCGCGTTGAAAGAGAAAAACTGGTTGTTCCAGATGGTGATGAATATGAAGGAAACTGCCATTCAATCACCATTAATGACACCTCATACCGATCAAATCCAATGACAGAGACCGGGCTTCTTCGTGTGGAGAATGGCGAGGGAGTATGTCTTCTGTTGTAAGTAAAATAGATAAAGTAGATAGTACGTTTCAGTGCGCGGAACTAATGACGTTTTGTGATGAACCTATGGTATCGAAGATTCCTAGAGCCTGTAAATAACTGCAGTTGGAGTTGCCCAAGTTGTGGATTGACTGACATTCTGGTCGCTTATGGCGACTCCTTATACTCTTGTCTACCCTATCACTAGTCGACATTTCATAATTCGAAGTGATGAGTACTGTACCTTCATTGTAGATTTGATTAGGGTTTGTAGCTTCTCCAGGCTCAAGCATGCAACCAACAGTCATCAGATTCATGATAAAAAATTCAACCATGGTAATGGATATTAAGTTGAATAAATGGATGAACCAGGAAATGCATTTTATTCAATTATTCTCTTTTCTTTCCGGGTAAAATTCAGTTTTGACTGGAGTTGTTGAGATCACGCATTTCGATTGCCTCAACGTTTTTTCATGCCTTTCACTCTGACTGAATTTCCGTTATATTCAAATGTTTTGGCAATTAGGCTTTTAACGGATTTGGAAGAGGCGTAGTAGGAAAATTCCTTCGTTGTGGAGTTACCAACTTTAGTGGTTTGATATTATTGTGAAAGGCATTTACGTTTTCCCAACCGTAAAAATACATATTGTCAATACATTTTATTTTATAAACACTCTAAGGCATGGAAAATGTAAGTACTAAAGAGAGATTATTTTATTGAAGACTCAAGAGACGGTAAATGTTTTCATTAAAGGGAGAAAGTTCCATATTCAAATAATTTTTTGAATGAAAATTAGTGTTGTATCTTTTATTTAAAAAATTATAAATAGAAAAGGGTTTTAATTATTTTTAATTATATATATATATATATATATATATATAAAGTGGTTACTTATGAAATATATATAAAAATAAATAAAAGTGGTTACTTATGAAATATAATAAATAATTATGTATGGAAAATTCATATATATATATATAACTGAGTGGTTATCTATGAAATATAATGAATAGTTATGTATGGAGAAAGAAGTGTGTTGAGGAATATGAAGTGGACTAATAATAAAAAACAATGATAAATGGAAGTAATGGAGATATGTGAGGGAAAATCATGATATTTTTGACCTATGACTTATATTTATATTTTCTTATTAGGTAAAATGCTTTGGGTCAAGAAGTTTTGCAAATTAAATTTGACTAAAAGCTTGTTGTTGTAGAATCAATCTATTTGATGTGTGACATGGAAACACATCAACATTAAGACAATGATTGAAAAATCTCCCATCCTCTCAATGTATTTAGAATGAATATTAGAGTGCCAATAAATCTAGGAGAGCATCACATTTATGTTGAAATCATAATAAACCATTCAAAAAGAGAAAATGAGTAACCAAGCCTAATAAGATAATTTTATTAATGTTCAACTAGTGACCAAAAAAGTAAGTCAAATGGGCTAGTCAGTACATTTCAGTGTATATACAATGTGGGAGTGCAAAAACAACTCCTAAATCAATGTTGAAAGTAAAGAGAAACTAAGCATTTAGCTGCGAACTAAAGCTATTTGTACAAAAAAAAAAATAAAACAGTATAGAGTTTAGATTAGGAAGATCAAAATATTGAAATGTAGAATAAAGCAATGAGCAAAAAAAAATATTGTCAAAAGGAGATTCTTCAAGGGGACAACTTCCTCATGTAGTCTAGCACAAAATCCTCAAGATAATATCTACAAGATCAACCAATATTATTAGCAAGGCACAACCACAAAGATGGAACATAAACACTAACGAGAAAGGTAAATTAATCACATGGCAATTAATATTATATATTAAACAATCAAACAAAAATCCTATATGAATAAATATCTTCAGAGAACTATTGAATGTGACTCTCAACTTTCCAAACTACACTACCTACACATTTGCCAAAAGTTGAGAATCTGGAATCTTATATTGTTTCAAAAAAACACCACAACATGATATACACATATCTTCTTATGCAAAGCCTAAGAAAAATCCTATTGTGCCACTTTTACTTCAATTTTTTTTCAAAACTATTCCAGCTTGTGAGGAGATAAAACTCTTCACTGCTTGGCTCAGACAAAATACCCAAAAATTGGGGTAAGTTTTAGTAAAGACCCAAAACAATTTTAGGTTGAAGTTTTCTCAATTTGTTGTAGCTTTTTGTGTTGATGTCAAACCATATTCAAATAACATTCACATCTCACTCATCCATATAACAACAAAAAAAGATAGAGCTTTGTCTCTGAGAAATCGTATAGATTGTAAATTGTATGTGCCTTACATGGAAAAATACTTTTGTTATGCACATTAAATTTATGAAATGATATCTTAAGTCTCAGATATAATAGTGCGGGAAGAAGCCATAGTAAATGTGAAGCCTTACATTAGAAATTTACCTTTGTTCGTTTAAGGGCCCACTTAAACCCATTATGAGAACATCAAAGGTCAAGTGGGTGATGTTGTTGACAACATCCATTTATGGTCATTCTATTTTTAATCTTATATTTATGGTAATCATCAGATAATAAGAGAGTTTTAATTGAAGCGAAATGCTTACTTATTATGGCATTTATGGCATTTTGCCTCATTAGGGACAAATTATGCAAGTCCCACATAGGCATGACGATACAGACAAGCTTGGTGGTCATGCTAATAGTTCCAACAAAGAAAGAGGTTAGACCAAACTAATGAAGGGTTCTAAGGTAAAATTTACAATGGAAATATTTTACAACTATGTGAGTTGACCATTCTTATTCCACAAGACAATATTATAATGGTGTACATACATTCTCACAAGAAGCTTAAGAGAAATGACTAATATGGAGACAACATTCTTCATCCTTCCATTCTCCAAAATACAATGAAAAAACACTATTTGATCTAGTTATTTGGTATGACTAAGTCTTCCTTGTTTTTAGATGGATTTTCTTTAGTCACGAGAACACCTACGAAAATCAAGTACCTTAACTAAAATTCATCATTGTTGTTCTACCCCTATCCATTCTTTCTTTCTTCTCAATCTAAGGAGTTCTACTCTTAGTTGATTTCAATTTAGAAATTCACCATTCAACTTTCATATGTTTTGATAAAATTATAATACTTCCAAGGACCCTTGTATTCCAAATTCGGTTCATTTTTAGATTTTGATGAATAACAAAGAATAGGGATCAAGTGAGCAGAGTAAAATGTGAAACTTCAGAGCCTGGTCAAAATTTTCTACTACAATTTGCTTTAGATATTTATGATTATTTTCATGGTTTCTAAAGGAACACAATGTATAAGAGATCCATTTTTTGTGGTAATGGAAATATATTTCCTTCATGAAAATAACATCTTGAATACTTATTTCTTAATTGTCCGACATATTTTTAGTCTCCACTCATTGTGGTTTTAGTCAAAAGCTATGAATTCCTTTTCATGGATTTATTCATGAAAGATTAACTCAACTATTGACTTTTGACTTTCCATGCATTTTAGTATATAATTAATTTTTAAGTAAGATAATCGCTTCAGTGGAAAGGAGAAAGACAAATAAATGAATGAATTTTAAAGAGCATATTTGATGAACAAAGTCTACATAGTTGTGACTAACACACAACCATTGTTTGATGACCTATTCAATTTATCTTAAAGCATATAACTTTTTTTTTAATGATACTTAAAATAAATTATTGAATGATTCCAATGGTTAGAAGAAAGGTACCACATATGGCCCAACCATCAAGTAACAAACTAGTTTCTCATATATAAAAGTGCTACACTACAGATATAACAGAATCAACACAACACAATACAATTGTTGCATAAGGACTTTCCAAACAACTATGTAGCTATAGCTTTGATTAACCTATTAGAATGAGATGAATGTTTAGTGGTTTTGAAATACTTTCAAGTTTTTAATATTAAAAAAAAAATTAACTTATTACTTAAAAAAACCTTCGCTCAAAACAGAGGACAATACATTACTGTCTGATCTAGTGGCAAATACATTATTGTGGGGAGAAACAACCAAAGTTGAAATTTTAACACAACCCTCATCAAACCCTCTATGAATGCATTTCCTCATTCACAAATCCTAGTGATATACCTATCCATCTCCCCCAAACTCAACAACTCTCTTCCATCATCAACAAAATAAAGTGCATGAGATGTTCCATTCATTTTCAAGTTCCCAATCAACAATTTAGTCTTTCTCGAAACCAACATTATATAGTCGTCATTCCCAAGGAATTCAATCATGCTAGAAATTGTTCATACCTCAAATCTCTCCAAACTCCTCTCCTCTCTATAAATCAAACAAATAATCATGTGTAATGCACCTTTAGCCACATCAAAAATTGCAAAAGAGCTTCTCGCATCCTGTGGAAATGGCCATTGAACTGTCAGGAAAAATGAAGCCTTGCGAATCAGGAGATCATTAATAAACACATTCTAGATTTTGGGGTTCCTTCTCTTGACAATTTGGAAAAACTTCAACCCCTTATCAAATCCAGCTATGAGAAACAACTGCCCATTTGAATGGAACCCCACGGACTGTATAACCACATTCGCTGGGTCCTCTGCATTTACATCCCTTAACATAGAATACTCAATCTAACCATACAAAAATTGTTTCTTTATTTTCACAACAAGCTCATCATTACTCCTCAATAAATCATACTTGGATCCACCAAAACCCTCCCTAACCCTAAACCCCATATTTTCAAGTTTTGTTTCGAAATCAAAATCAGAACCAAAACCCTCATTTTTTCTATCTATCCAAGTTTGCACACTCAATTATGAGGTTTAATTTGGCATGTTGTGACCTTAACCTATTCATATAACCAATTCTTGAAATTAAAATCTCTAATTCCTAACTTTTTAATTTTCTCAAATGGTTTACCTTAGTAATATCTACCTTTGTCTCAACTTCTTCTTCGTCAATCCATATCAGTTATTTTTTAAAACCCTCTTTACTATGTAACTTTTAATCTTCTTTTTTGTATATGTCTACATGGGATCCTCAAGCTTTTTTTATGAACCATGTGACTATGTCATTCTCATGGGTATTTTCACCTTGAAGTTGGTCGAATTCATTCCCCAACTCCATGGTTAATTGTTGGTGATAGATGGTACCAAACATAAACCTCTCTAACCTCTTCTGCTTGATCTTGTCCTTCTCCATCTCCACCTTTTAGGCTCACCTCTTTATTGTAGTGTTACTAGGGACTTTACTCTTCTTCTTCTCATGCTCATCATATGAATCACTCTTTTCCATGCTGTACATTTCTCTATTGTCCACTCTCAAACAATTTGTTTTTTTTTCTAGCCTTCCTCTCTTGATTCAAATTTTATTTGTTTTCGGAGCTCTCAAGCTATTATTCTAAGATATCATCACCATCCCTTGGGAACTTGGAAGTCTCCATGCTCGGTCTCTACCTCAACTTCTGGTAATAGAAAACAGAGCACATGCAGAGGGGACATCTGGTAATAGTAAACAAAGTATATGCAAAGAGGAGCATATCCTTGAAAGACTAGTTTTAGGGTTTGGATTTAGCAAGAATCTCTGAAAGCCTTGTTGATGCCCATTTGTTGTCAATTGCTTAATGATTCATGGGTTGAAGGAAGTAAGCACCTGTGGTAACTACCACCAGCTACCACCGATATTATTTTGTTACAGAGGAATGAAGAGATCACGATATGAAGTAATTATTTATTTATTTATTTATGCCATTTATCTTAATTTAAGACAATCACAGGATTTGAGATGCTCTTTCCTTTTTGTCTTAGTTTAATATAATCAAATAGTTAATGATTTGAGTCTGTTTTTCCTTGTTTTCTTAATTTAAGACAATCAAATAATTAGCATAGGTGTTTAAGACAAAGAAACGAACTTTTGTCTTAAATAAACATTTTAAAACACCTCTTTGTGTAGTAGTGCACTAACGTTTAGGGAATAACTCACTATCAAGTGAGAGTAATGCCAAACATTGATTGTGATTAATCAAGTTTCGTGTTTTCTATCCATAAATTATTTTTTATTTCTCTATGATGATTGTGTTCAAGTAGGAGATGGGATGACTGGCATAGAATCAATTGTTTGAATATTAGACTCACGGGAAGGAAAAATAAAATTGATTAAGTAGAACAAGTGAATAGTTGATATTTGATAGTAATGCCATGTAATGGATACCAACAAGCATGAAGTTTGAGGAGCCTATGCTTTGATGATATGAAAATTCAATTATAGAACATGTTCTACACAAAGCCCTTGCACTTCTTAGATGATGAGAATAATAATTGACTAGAAAACAAAATTTAATATAAATGCAAACACTGCCAATAAGAAGCTAGGCATAATATTCGTCTATATTGGGAAATAATTTAAGAGGAAATGAAACCATTACTCATTTTGTAGAAGCTTGTAGTCTGTTAGTTGCCTCTAGCACAAGAACCATCAAATTGGTTTAGGGAATTTTCAATGAACAACCATAATAGTAACAAGGGAAGCCATGAAACAATAAATTCATACTAATGTGTGAAGCAAATGCAAGATATAGGAGCCAAATACCATGAAGCATGTTTGATAAGAGACTGAGAAAGTCTAAACCATGTCCAAATATTCTCAGCGTCATTCAACAGTCAAGAGAATCTAATTATAATAATGAGACTGAGAAAGTCTAACCCATGTCTAAATATTCTCAGCTTCATTCCACAGTCAAGATAGTCTAATTATAATAACTCAACTCACCTGTAAAATACATATATACCCTTGAAGTACGTTGGCTAACAAGAAAAATGGCTAAATATGGCCCATACATGTTTATATTAAAGTGCATTATTTAGGAACAATGTACTACATAACTAATCAAACCATTAGCTAGTCCCGTTTTTTGTAAGATTGGTGGGACTAAATCTTCATCATGTCCAATATATCATCTCAATTAGCACGGGGAATTCAACCAGTAACTTCACATCAAGGAGTGCCTTAACAGAGCACCCGATCATCGTTTATCGAAGACGACATGGACAACCAATAGCTAGTCTTTTACTCAAACTTTACATACTAGTTTTTCCTATGATGGAAGCTTATTAAAAGAGGTGAATTAAAAATAAAAAGAGCTAAATTGAAAAGAAACATTATTTTTTTTTAAACCTTTTAAATCAGTTGGAAGTAAAACTCATATTTGATTCTGATAAATACCTACACATAGAAATATACATGATTACCTTCATTTTAAGTGATTGATAAGTTTTTCATTATAACAATGAATAACATTGAATACTCTACACCATTATTAGTCTAAAGAGGACTGGGTGATTTATCTGCAAAGTTCCACCAACTTCCAAATATATAAATGCATAAGATTGGGTGCTTTATTTGTAGAGAGCCACCGAATTCCAAATATATACAAGCATAAAAAAACATAACAATTGAAGGTGTAAAAAAATTATGGTCAATAGCCCAAAGAAAAGAAATTAGTTTCCAAAATGGGTAATGAAATAGAGATGCACATTGGACTAAGTTGTATTGTGTAGATTGAATGTATATCAAAATTATTTTTTGAAGATATATCGAATTTTAGAACAAATAACAATATTTTTATGGTTAATTGAGTTTGTTGCATAACAATTTGAAATTCATTTTTGTTATCATGGTCCTCATATATTGCAACATCTTTTCTTTGATTGGAACTTAGTGTTAGGTCCCTATAATACTAGTGTATTCCCTCATTTTTATTGCGAGTGTAGCACCCTTATTGTTATTGTTGTGCTCATGTAATCCCCATATTCTTATTATTGTGCCCCATAAAATCCCACTATTGTTATTGTTTTTCCCTTACATTATTATTGTTCGGTTGACTCTGATTATATTGTGACCCCTTAGGCTCTTATATATAGAAAATATTTTTGTCATTTGTATCATTAATGTAAAGGAGGTTTACGCTTGAAGAGGCTAATTCTGAATTGATTGATCTCTATATTCTTCTATTTTGTGAGTTGGTTGCTTAACATTTGGTATCAGAGCTTTGGATTCTAGGGTTTCGCTTCTTCAAACATGTCACCTTGGCATTTTTTCTATAAATTTTTTATACGAGGCTCCTGAAGTTGAATTTTTTACCACATGGAGCCGAAATCTCAGAGAACTTTGTGTAAATATTTCAGATCTTGGTTCATTATATTTTTGGAGATATTCTCAGAGGAAGTTAAGGTTTTTACGGGCTCTACAATTCTATCTCAAACAAGTGACCTAGGGAAAATAGTCATATCTTTTTTTCTACAAGGCTTCAAAAGCTAAAACAAATACCACATGGAGCCTAAATTACAAAGAAATTTTTGTAAAAATTGCAAATCTTGGTGCGCTATATGCTTAGAGATATGCTATGAGGACATTAGGGTTTTTATCGATCTCAACAATTCTATCTCAAACATGTGACCTAAGGAAACTCATCATAACTTTCGTTTCAGACATCAGATTTGAATTTTATAAAAATTGGCTGAAAGTACACAAACTGTAGTCTTTTGTGTAGCAATTTCAAGGTCGAAGGTTGAAACAATGATACTTGGCATCCCGTACAACTTCGATCTACTAAACTAGTCCATAATTCAGTCATCGTGGGAAAGTTGGCATAAATATTTCTGAAGAATCCAATATTGATCAGACGTGTGGGGTTGGAAAGAGGACTCAAAGAGCTACCACAAGAAACAATCTCAGACCTTGTAGATATGAAATTACAAATATACAACAGATTCAATATATAGCTCATATAAAGTGAAAAAAAAGGTGTGTAGTTTTTAAAATTTACATAAGTTTTGTTTGAAAAATTAGTTTGAAGTTATTCTAAGGGCATAATGAAGCATAATTATCATTAATTGATGCTCCAAAGAAATAAAATGGAAACACCTAGTAAACAACCTGAAAGCTCTATTATGACACATGAAGAAGAGGAAGAATGATATATGAAAATTACAAGACCAAGTACAACATATTTCACTCTCACAAAAAGTAACAGAAGCTAAGATGGATGGTTTGAAGAAAGACATGGAAGGTTTCACAAATTTTCTACAAGAAAGTTTCCTAATGGTGAAAAGGTCGTAGAGGAAACTCGTGATGAGAATAAAATAAATGTTAATCATGATTTCATAGACTCTAACATTGGATTGAAGACCCACCATATTCCAAATATCGATATGAGGAAGTTTGATAGAAAGGATCCTGTAACATCGATACTACAAATGGAGCAATATTTTGATCTTCATAATGTGCAACACTCACAAAATCTACACATTACAACTTTATATTTAGAACCAAATTAGTTTGTATGACATTGATGGCTTTTTTCTCGTAAACCACTTGTCACTTGGTCAATTTTTACGGAAGAAATGATAGCACATTATAAGGATACAAAGAGAAACACCTTATTTAGCTAATTGATAAATCTCAAACAAAAACATTCAATGGAAGAAAACATTGAGGCTTTCAAAAATTGAATATAAGGGTAAATGATATTCGAGAGGAGAATATGATTGATGTATTCATAGGTACTTTAAAGGATAACAGCCAACATGATGTTCGTCGTTACGAAACCTAATTCATTAGAGAAGGAATTTAGGTTGGCAAGAAAAAATGAAAGCAAAATTATGGCAACAAGGAAGCCTACCACTCATAACTATAAATATGGAAGTGTTTTTGCTCTTATCCTTCCACAAACTACAAGGTTGACACCACAACAATTGGAAGAAAAAAGAGCATAAGGAATTTGTTACAATTGAGATAGAAAATACACTAAAGATCATAAGTGTGTTGAGAAGAAATTAATTTACATAGGTTGTGAAGAGGAGGAATAAAAGGAACAAGAAACATCAAATGAAGAGAATATACAGCAGGAACCAACCCTAGAGAAAGAAGAAATGAATCTAACCATATCTTTTAATTCATTGGCAGGAATTACCACTCCTCAAACTCTCAAGATAGAAGGATGTTTCAAGAAGGAAAAGGTAATATTGTTTATTTATTTAGGTAGTACCCATAATTTTATTCATTGTAAGATATCCAAGGAATTGAATTGCTTCTTATATTCAACACCAGAGTGTCAAGTGATGGTTGCAAATAGAGGAACCATCAATGCCTCTAGAAATTACCATAATATCAAGCTATCAATGGGAGAATATGTATTGAATAGTCCAATTCTTTCCATTAAAATGGGTGGTGATGATGTTTTATTAGGAGTCCAATGGTTATAATATTTGGGTACGATAGCTTGTAATTTTCAAGAAATTTTCTTGAATTTTTTTTGGGAAGGAAAGGTAGTTGAATTAAGGGGTATCGTAGGGAAACCAAGAAAGATAATAAGTGAGTAGAACAATATGGAAACAACACCCTATTCTATGGATCTTCCCATCTATTTCTCCATATCTCCAAAAAGTCTTGGAAAACCACTCTAAGGTTCAAGCAGTGGAAGATCACATTGATCATCAATAACAAGTTCTCCAACTCTGAAAGGATAACCTCACTTTGGCACAAAATAGAAGGTAATAATAGGAAGATCAATATCACATCGAAATAAGTTTTGATGTAGGTAATTGGGTATTTTTATGGCTACAACCATACAAACAAATGTCCCTGTAGCAAGCTAAGAAGGATAATAAATTATCACCAAATTATTATTGTCCTTACAAGGTGTTGCAAAATATTGGTACTATGGCATACAAATTGAAGCTTCTTGCATTTTCCCAAGTGCACCTAGTTTTCCATGTATCATTCTTAAAGAAGGTTATAGGTGACAAGCTCCCAGTTCAAACGATATTGCAAGAACCTAATGAGGAAGGAAAAGTCGTATTGGAACCTGAAGCAATCATGAAAAAAAGAACTTGATAGCTACAAAATCGATCAATTTCAGAGTATCTCATCAAGTGGAAAAACTTACTCGCTGAAGATTCCATATGGGAGGATGAGTTTTTTTACAGAAGCATCCAAAACTACTCAAGTGTTGAGGACAATGCTTTTTTGAAGGAGGGGAGCATGCTAGGTCCCTATAATACTAGCGTATTCCCTCATTGTTATTGTTAGTGTAGCCCCCTTATTGTTAATGTTGTTCCCATGTAGTCCCCATATTGTTATTATTGTGCCCCATAAAAACCCACTATTGTTATTGCTATGCCCTTACATTATTATTGTTAGGTCAGATATGATTATAATGTGACCCCTTAGACTCCTATATATAAAAAGGAATTTTTTTCCTTTGTATCATCCAAGAATTTTTCATTTGTGTAATGTAAAGGAGGCTGTCCCTCAAAGAGGCTAATTTTGAAGTCGTTGATTTATATCTTCTTCTATTTTGTGAGTTGGTTTCTTAACACTTAGTTTTATATTGTTGTTGATCATTAAGATTATATTAAACAATGGATTATTTATCATCTCAAAGCATTGTTCCCCATTCTTTTATTATATGCACCTTGCTTAGAACTTTGCATGCTTCATTTTCACTTTACACAAGATAAGAAGCTAGGGAATTACCCTAAATTTATAGGCAGGGTTGTCCTGGAGCTTAATCATATTAGAAAGTGAAATCAAACAACTATGGAATATAAATAAAAAACATATTGAAATTCAACTTGATCTTCACATCAACACTGCAGTCATGCACATTAGAAAGAGCTATAGGGATATCATTATTATAGAAAGTATTAATATTGCATTGAAAACACAAATTCTACCGTTGTAAAATATACATGAAAACCATAAAAAAGAAATAGAAAATGTGTGACATATTACAAATCAAACTAAAACTCTTTAACATCTCTACTAAAAACACTTCCATCTCTAGCCCACCTAGAAGCCAAAAAAATCAAAGTCAATAGAATCAATTCCTTTGAGGTTAGTTATGGTGATGAAATTTTTCTAAAGACCATAGAATATAAGAACAAAAGAACGAGGGAAAGCTTCATTGAAGAGGTGTTCATAGTCAACACATCAGTTTCTCAACATTCCTTAACCTATTTGCAAGTAATTACAAATCATAGAATGCCTCAAAATCTCTACTAATGTAGGTTATTGGTCTCTATGTACTACTATGATTAGTGATATTCAACTTTGATTTTAGTAAAGGTTGTATATGAAAAGTAGATTCAATTTCATAATAAACATAATGTTATTACCTTTTATGTGGGTATTCATTCTCAACCCTTTGCAGTTTTGAAAGTAGGCCATCTCCCCCAAAATTCTCAATGCTGAATAAAGGAAGAATCTATTAAATCTATCAAGAGCATACATATGAAAACTTGTAAAAAAAACAATGAACAAAAACTAGAAAAGTCTAGTCCAAGCATGAATTTAACTCTCATTTGAATCTCATATCTTCGTGGAAGCAATGAATACATTATTATATAGCCAACATATTTCTAGTTGTGTTATCAATTATCTGACTAGCTTCTAATTCTAATGTATTGCCCCTAACAATTTGCTAATAATAACTTTGAATACTGACTAATTCTATTAATTTGCTTCCCTAATTCTAATAACTCATGTGTTGGGTGTGGAGCCTGATTATCTTCTTTATTCAGAGGTATCACCGCATTGGACCCTAGTATGTAATGTGGCGGCAATGCCGCCTGTAATATGCACTGCAAGGGGGGTCCAAGCGGGGGGGGGGAGGGCGGCTGCGATCTTTGGGAGCCTTGTAAAATGTTGCAATTTCATAATCAATCTGGGCCATTCATTACGAAGAGATTTGATGGTAGAAGTTATGTTTAATTTCAGGTTTTTTGCCCTAGAAGGAAACCCCTCACTATATATCAGGGAATTGTATTGCATCTATGAAAATATATATTTTGAGTGAGAAAGGGAGAGGAGATTGTGTGAGAGCGAAGAGGGTATTATAGTGGATCTGTTGTAGGTTTTATCTCTTATATCTTCAGTTTGTTAGATAATATAAAAGGAAGGACTTGTTATTTCTTCGTGGATGTAGCCCAAATTGTAGGTTGTATCTCTTCAGTTTGTTGGATAATATAAAAGGAAGGATTGGTTGTTTCTCCATGGATGTAGCTCAAATTGGGTGAACCACATATATTTGTGTCTCTCTTGTTTTATGTGTTTATATTTCTACAATATATTCTTTGTGTTCCATTGCTCTGTAATATATGATTTCCTAACATCATGAAAACAAAATTTGTTGACTAATTTGTCAACAATTACATAACATAATTAAGCATTATCCTCAACACTCCCCCTTAATGCATAATGAGGTGATTCCAAGAATATCCCTCCTGGAGTAAACTTCCCTTTTGGTAGTGCTTTCATGAATATATCTGCAAGTTAATCAGTTGTTGTACAAAACTTTATTTCAATATCTCCTTTTGTCACATAGTCTCTTATGAAAAGATATTTGGTATCAATGTGTTTGGTGTGATTATGAAACACATGATTTTTAGTATGGAAATGGTAGAAAAGTTATCATAGTAAATAGTTGTGGCATGTTTTCGTTTTAGTTTTATATCTAATAATACTTTCTTCATCCAAATTTCTTCACATATTTCCGTTGTTTCCACAATATACTATGCCTATGTAGAAGACAATGAAATAGTTGGTTGCTTCTTTGAACACCATGATACTCCTCCCGATCCAAAGATGAAGACATAAATTGAAGTGCTTTTTCTATCATCAATAGATCCAACCCAATCATTATATGTATAACCGAACAACCCAAAACTATTTTATGAAGTATACCAAACACCATAATTTCTTGTTCCATGAAGATACCTAAAAATTCTTTCTATTGCTCCAAAATGAATCTTACTTGGACTTTGCATGAATTTGGAAATCAAACCTACTACTTCCATAATATCAATATTGGTGGTAGTAAGATACAAAAGGCTTCATAACAGACTCATATAAGATCTAGTATCCACCTTTTCAACTCCATCTTCTATAGAAAAAATTTCATTTGTATTCATGAGTGTGCTCATCGGTATACAGTTTCCCATTTTCTATTTGTGAAGAAGTTCTGAAACATTCTTTTCTTATAAAATAAAAATTCCATCATTCATTTTTGTCACTTTTATGCCAAGAAAATAATGTGGCAAACCCAAATCAATCATTTCAAATTCAGCCATCATATCCTTCCTGGAATCTTCCACTAACAAATCACTTGAAGATGTGTATATCAAGTCATCTACATATAAGCAAACAATTAGTATATCATTACCATTTGGCTTGATATATAATATGGGTTCATTTTCATTTATGTTAAATCCCTTTTTCAAAAGATAAGTGTCAATTCTACTATATCATGCTCTTGGAACTTGTTTAAGCCCATAAAGAGCCCTTTTCAGTTTGTAGACTTTGTGTTCATTTCCTTCTTCTTTATATCCTTGGGGTCACTGAACATATACATATTCTTTCAACTCACCATTTAGAAAGATTCATTTCACATCAAATTGATAAACTCATCATTTATATTGAGTTGTCAATGCCAAAATAGTTATGATTGTATTAAATATTGCAACAGGAGCATATGTTTCATTGTAGTCAATATCTAGTTGTTGAGCATATCCCTTTTACACTAACCTTTCTTTGTGCTTTTGTATTGATCCATCAACTGCATACTTCATTTTGTACAATGATTTCACTCCAATGACTTCTTTTTCTATAGGAGGATCCACAAGCTTCCATGTTTCATTCCTTTTAATCAGTGTCATCTCTTCATCCATTTCTTTGGACCAAACTAAATCTTTTACTACATCTCCAAAACATCTTGGCTCTACTTCAATATGACACATCAAAACAATATTAGTCTACCCATAAATTTCATTTAAGGATTTTGTCCTTGGAGCAGAAATTCGACTTGAAACAAGACTTGAAGTTGCAGAAGATGATGAAGTGGATGTGGCCTGTGAAGTATTTTGATTACTGAATGAATTTCCATAAACAAAAAAAATCATCTTTTTGTACAATAATACTTGGCTTTTGTTGTTGCATATTTTAATTCCATTTCCATTCTTCTTTTTCATCAAAGAACACATCACAACTAATCATTCGTTTTTTAGTTTGTAGATTGTACAATCTATAACCTTTTGTTTCCTCACAATAGCGAATAAAAATGCATTTAAAAATTTTATCATCAAATTTTATTTTCTTTCCAGAAGGGCTACAAATGATTTTCAAATGAAATCATCGAAAAACCAAGGGTAGGCAGGTCTTTTCTCTCCTCCTTGGGGTCGCGTGGCAGAGTATCCTTCGATCTATAAAGACACATTGGCTCTGATGTCAACATGACATGGAAATACAGAGGACATGTGGCATGCAGATTCAACATTTTGAGGGGTCATAAGGGGCAAAAACAAGGTGACATTTGGCAGTGGATGAAGTCACATCGTAGATCACAAATCGGAGTTTATAGGTTGAGTAATGTTGTTACACAAAGTAAAACCTCTAATTGTGATACACCAATAAAGGGGCTCCGATACAGGGACTGACCCGCAGTCAAATAAAGAGTCAAAAAAACCGAGGGCTAAGCGCAAAGAGTGGTTAGTGATCGACAATCGGTGAAACCTGATATCATATCACTCCAAGTTCAGTTCCTAATTACAAGCCACTGATAAGAAACCTCTGATATAAAGGTTGAGCCCTAGGTCATAGTCCCCAGTCCTATGATGCAGAAATACTGAAAGGGGCTAAACCATAAGGGGCCGAAGGAGATCGATGTTCACAATTTTGTAGAGTCTATCCAATTTAAAACCCTCGATCTCTGAGCTTTGATACACTTATATCATCATTTCACTCAGCAGACTGAGTTCCATTGGCTTGAGAAGGAATGTAAAAGGGGACATATGAGTTGGAAACTGTATTCAAAATTTGTTATGACCATCATGGGTGATTTCTCTCACTTCATGTAAGAGAAGAAGTGAAGCTATTAAGACCAGAAGCGATAAGGAACTAACCGATATAGCATAGCGGAAATGCGGTTGGACCAGAGGCTAGAAAAGAGAGTGGTGTGGAGATATTTTTATAGGACCATCATTTTAGTTTCACTTGTTAGTTTTGTTTTATTGTTTATGATTGCTATTGTCATTCTGTTTTATTTTCAAGAAAAGGATCTTTCTATTGTAATGATTGGAGGTGATAGAGCCTATACGCCGAGACAGCTAGTCATGCAAGCAACTGGAAGCTCTAGCCTGAAATATTTTGTAATTTCCATGCTCTACCTCTCCTTATAAAAGGGAGGAAAAAACACTTAGAAATGGTCTGAATCATAAAGATTAAATACATGTTATTTATAAGATTGTATGACTTCAAGATTTGCATCTTTCAAAATATTAATGAAATTGTGGTGATTCCTACATTCGAGTACAATAGTATGTTTCCTCTCTATTTAAATTCCATTATATTTATGTTTCCTCTCTGATTTCATGTAATTGTAGCTGCTAGAAATGTTTCATATGTTCTCAAAGATTCATTTGCATTGACTCATTAATGCACATGCCTATATGTATCTTTGAGATTATCTCTTTAAAATTGTGCTCCATGAATCATTACACCCAATCTCCTTTCATCCATTATGTCTATCTTTAACTCAGATAAGTATAGAATTATTGATGTGCCAAGCTCTATATGATGAGTTATTCTATGTCCTTCTCTTCTTTCATTGCTCTGCTAAAGCTGATTAAACTATAGGTCCTCAAACTACTCGGCCTCCACTAGTTCGTACATATATTTCTCTAAGTTGTATATGTGAAAGAGTACCAAAAATACATGGATTATGTCCTTGGATGAATGAACCAACCCATGTTGTTTATATATATATGGGTTGTTTATATATATATAAGTACAAAAATAATTGTGATGTCTCTAGTTTTTGGAGAATCGTATGAGACACATAAAATGTAAATGTTCCAGGCACTGGCCTTGTAAGCAATCTAAGGCTATCTCTCAAAGAGACAACATCTTTCGGCGCCGTTGTCAGGGAACGTATTCAAGGATTTTTCTCTTGGGATACGATAAGTTAATAACTCTTTCTGTAGGTGAGGAAAGACTTTCTGATTACATCCTCATCACCTTGGTGACTCCACAAATGTCATTGTCATTTATCAGCCTGGCTTTTAAAAAGCCTCACACCCACTCAGATACCTCTTAGCTGAAAAACGCTTCTTTATCTAACCCAGAGATATTAATTTTCAGGAGATTCTAGAAGGAGAAAAATCCTACTACTTGTTATCACTCCAAAATTTCTTTAGAAGTTGTTGAAGAAAGAAATGATATAGGTAACCACAAACCAACTTTGGAGATCAGGGTCTAGCCTTCCTAATCCTGTAGAAGGCTCTCTCTTTATGATTTAATTTTGTTTTAGTTAATTTATTTTAGGCTAGTTATGATTGTGTTGGGGTTTTTGATTTGAATTTGGGTGGTGGGTTCACTTAGATGAAAAAGGGTTGTCTTTTACCAGTGGGCTATGGGGTCAAATGTCAGACAAACAAGACTGAATCAACTTCTAAAAACAATGTCTATAGGGTAATATAGAGGAGTTACTACAGATCTCAAAGGTTGGATGGTAAAGTGGTTTCCAATCGGATCCAGGGAGCAATATAGGGTTCCTTAGGCCAGATTATGAAGAGAAATGCAAGAGGTAAAACAAGATGGCAGAGCAATTAAGGGTTCTCAAATCCATATATCAGAGGAAAACATATAAATGATAATATGTGAAAAAAAGAGTGTACTTAAACAAATTCTAAGTTAAATTTCCAGTTAATTCATTCAAATTTAGATAACATTTAAGTTTATGAAACACATAAGAAAGTAACAAAATTAGACAAAGAAGATACTTCACTGCAATAGCTCATTTCATGAATCCTGTAGTGCAATCTTTTTATTACTTGCACCAGTCTGTTGACTTGAAAATTGGTACAATGACCCTTAGGTTTAAGATCAAAATAACTCTACAAATGTATAGCAATCCACCCTCAATACTTCGAACTATGAAGTATCTATACAAAAAGAGTTTACAAAATATCACAAACTATCTTGGGAATTAATCTAGGAAAAAGAAATATCTTCATGCAAGAAGATAGAGACAATTATTGATATGTTGTTTGTTGTCCCTGTCATTTAGGTTCTACTGTCTTTTAATTTTTTGATCTTTTGCCCTTTAATCTGCTTTACTCTTTGGTCTTCATGCTGGACATTATATTTACTTTGACCTTTCATTTGATACGCTTTCAACTGTATTTCTTTATCTACCTCCTCTATTTAGTCTTTTACCATGAATTCTCTATCACATGCTTTTACTTTTACCTATCACAGTAAGTCACATCATCTGGTATATTTTAGTCTTATCCTACTTTTATGTCTTTAGTAAAAGTGAATTTTACTAAAGACCTGTTTGACTTCATGTAAAAATGTCAATATGTTGTTGCTATTTATCTTTATTTTAAAAAGTACTGCCATCTGTGTAGATGATTTCTTCCTGCTTTGTCTCTGGTTTAAACATGATTTTATCTTTGTACATAAAACTCCTGCTAAATGAAGCCTTTGAATACATTTCCTAAGAATCTGAAGCAAACAGGCTTTGTGACTAGTAACCAAACTTATTTGTTCAATCTCCTGCCTTGCTAATTACATGGAAATTGGCGATTTGGTGTGAAAACTGGGTTTGAAGGTAATTGCAAAAGGTATTGAGGCTTCAATTTTCAATTGGTTGCTTCAAATGGGTATCCAGAGCATCTTCAAGTGGCAAAAGGTCGTCAAAATTGGTCACAAAGGTTCAGGGTGTCGCAAATGGCTAAGCAGAAGTTTGCAGTCAGAAAGTAGTGTTGCCATTATGGTTCTGGTATGATTATATGTTTCAGATGTTGTACTTGATGGCAACACCCATGGCATGGCTCTCATTTTTGATGAAAATAAACAAGTACGCGGGAGAATAGTTCAGGAGGTGCGTACCCGCAGGTATACCGTGCAGGGACCGCGTCCAAATACGCGGGTTACCCATTCATGGGGTGCGTACCCCAGTGCACACACTTCAAGGCAGTAAAGCGCCCACACGTGGGGTTTCTCATGGTATTTAGCCGACGGTATTGTCTTATCATAGTTTTGGCCCGTGGTATTGTTTATTTTATTATTATTATTGAGCCCCATGATCCTTGATTTGAGGAAGAGCATGCCTATATAAATCTAAGGAGATCATTTGGCTTGAGCATCTTTTGAAGTATTGAATATCTTAAGATCAGATCTATTGGGTTCTCGGTTTAAAAAGCTTGATCTATAGAAGAGAAGTTGAAAGTGAATCTGTGAAGGGTGATTTCTCGAGTGCAAGATCAGATCTGAGTATCTGACTGTATTTTGGCCCTAATCAGAGGTGCGTAGGTGATCAACAGTGGGAGTGCATGGGTACGCAGAGGCAAGAAAGGGTCAGTGCGTGGGTACGCAGAAAAGGCGCAGGTGCAGCGCGTGGGTACGCAGAGGCGACAAAGGTGAAGTGCGTGGGTACGCAGCGCGTCAGTTCTTCAGGTGCGTGCTTTCTGTCTAAGTACGTGGCGCGACAGTGTTTTTGGGTGCGTACTTGTGGTGACAGTACGCAGCGCATTAGTTCGTCTGGGTGCGAGCCTGCCTTGCAGTACGCGGCGGGATAGTACATTTGGGTGCGTACTGTATGTAGATCAGTGAAAGGAGCATTGCGTGGACCCGCAGTACAGCAGAAGGAACTCTGCGGATATACGCAGAGAGGCAGAGGGTGAAGTGCGTAGCGACGCAGGCCAGTAAAAAGAAAACCTGCGTATCTGTGTTAAGATCTTCTGTTGGTTGAATTTTTCTGTTGATAAGGTGTTATGGGTTCTGTTCTATTATTGTTGATCTGGTTATTACAGCTGACTGTATAATTTACATGTACTTGATAATCATTTGATGTATATGGATCCAGTTTGAAAATTTATGAAAAGTGGTCCTTGAAAAGAAGT